>CM060424.1:34964593-35246674 GCA_030545235.1 Helianthus tuberosus | reverse complement strand
ATCCCTTCTCTCATCCTCTCTCTTTCTTCATGTTTCAATCACCAAGAACACACACACAAGTGTGTGTGAGAGAATCGTTATTGTTAAAACCCCTTCGTGTTCATGAAGAACACACACACAAGTGTGTGAGAAAGAAGCAGGCCTGAATCATTCGGTTGCATGTGTTTCTAGAGAGAGAAAGTTATTAGAACACCAAGACCAAGAACACACACAAGTGTGTGAGAGAGAAGCAGGTCATAAATCATTTGGTTCATGGGTTTTTAGAGAGAGAAAGTTGTTAGAACGCCAAGAACACACACACACAAGTGTGTGTGAGAGAATCATTTTTGAAGATCTTCATCGTGTTCATCAGACGGGTCTAGATCCGGTTAGTGTTCTACTAATAGCAAGAACACACTTGATTTTTTTGTTAAAAAGGTTGTCAATAACTTTTTGTGTGCTCAAAGTGTTCTAGTAATGGGTTAATGTTCATGTATTTTGCAGGTTTTTTTTTTTATGTTAAAATCATTTTTAGTTTTTTGATATTTTCAGTTTGTTGACCAATAATTTATGGGTTGGGTTTGTGTTAGGTTTTATAAATTGGATTTACTTTATTTTGTTTTCTGTTTTTTGTTTAAATTGGGGAATTATTGGTAGATAATTAGTTTGAAAATCCATAATTGTTACAGTAAAGGTTTCAAAATGTTGTTGGTTAAGTTGTTCTTTTTTTATAATTAGTGTTAAATGTTTCAAATTTTTGCAGGCATAACTAGTTACGTATGTTACATTTCTGCCAGCTACATTTCTGCTAGTTAGATTCTAAACTGTTTGTCCTGTATGTTGTAACATATGTTACACTTTCGGACAATATATGGTACTTGTGTTACAGATCTGCCTTTTTTAATTATCTGATAGTTGTACATGTGTTACACATGTAACCCTTACTCTATGTGGTTCTGAAAAAGATAAATTTATTGTTATTTCAAAATGATAGGCAATTCTAAGATGTGTTACACATGTTAAAATTGTCCTTTATTCTTATTTCAAAACATTAGGCAGTTGTAACATGTGTTACACATGTAGCTCTTGTCTTACAATGTCTCCTAACAAACGTTAGGCGTATTACATGTGTTACACATCTAACTGTTAAGATAAATGGTTGTGAAGAAAAATATCTTTACTGTTACTTCAAAACAAAAAGCATTTGTAACATGTGTTACATGTGTTACATATATGCATTTTTTTACATTTCTGACACCTTTACATGTGGGCCTTCTAAGATGTGTTAAGGATGTTAAAATTATTTATTGTTTTGAAGTAGCAATAGACATTCTTACATGTACCTGCATAATGTTGTGAAAAAAGATTCCTTCATTGTTACCTCAATCAATAGGCAGTTGTAACATGTGTTACACATGTAGCTCTTATATTACAATCTTTCCTAATATGTGTAACATATGTTACAATTGCTTATTGTTTTGAGGTAACAGTAAAGATATCTTTTTTCATTGTTACTTCAAAACAATATGTAGTTGTAACATGTGTTACACATCTTAAAATTGTCTATCTTTTTCAGCTGACGACAATCACTGACCAAACACCAATTTTTGACACGTGTTATGTACATGTAACAGTATTTTGGACTTTGCGCATATAGGGGGGTGCACATATGTAACACATGTTTGTAACATGTGTTACACTAGAGAGGTAACACATGTATAGCCACGTTACACATGTTACATAGAAGATTAATAAGTTTTAACTATAGAATATTTAATATTGATGTACTTGTTTTGTTCATAGGTGAAAAGATGTTTTGTGTTCAAGATGAAGATGGTTATCAAGAAGCGAAACCCGCGGAAGGATTACAACGCATCATCAGGTTTTCGTGGTGACGATGGTGTTGTTGTGAAGGCAATTTTTAGAAGACCATTTTTAGAAGCATTACAACTATTGATATAAAATTTATTTTTATTTTCATTGTTAGTATGCCAATATTTGGATGAATACGGATGTTGTTGTGAAGGCAATTTTTTTTTTGGATGCAACAACTATATGTAACATGTGTAACCTTGACGTTGTAACACATGTAACACCTATATGTAACATGTGTAAGATTGCTATACATGTGTTACATATGTCAGCCCCTTTGGTGTCAATTTAAACTAATCAAAATTACATATGTAACAACATTACATCATCCAAAATGTCATATCAATGAACAAACAAGTAATATATGTAACTATAAGTATATGAGACTAGTGTAACAAATTAAAGGGACAAACGATACACTTCATGTTACATAAGTACCTAGACTTGTTATTAACAATGTTATTAGTAGATAAAAAAAACTGCATTAACGTATATTTTTTACATTGAACCCAGCTTATTGGTTATAAGTCTTACACATGGCAAGAAGTTCTTCCAGTGTGACGTATGATTTAACAATAATAGGATGATATTGCTCGTTGACATTCGGTGTCCACAATTTAGTGCCATAAGAATACTAGTAAATATGGTAACGTGGAGTATGTTCTATATCATCTGTGGATATAGGGACGGATGTTAGTATAAGTTTACGTGTGTTATGAACGTTGTAATACGTTTAGCACCCTAGGGTAACAAAAAAAGATCACACATGACACTTGTCGTCATGTTACACATGTTAATTGTGTGTGCACATGTAACATCTTCTCTACAATGTATGTAACATCCTTAAAAGTTGTGTTCCTACTCTGCTTTATATTTTGTAAGTACTTATAGGTAAACATGTTTCAAAGATACAACCTGTAAAATGTGTTACACCAAAATGTTACACAAGTGTTTCCAGTTTTACACATGTTACATCTTCTGTAACTCTGCTTTATACATTGTAAGTGTTTCCTGTTTCCAGTTTAAACATGTTTTAAAGATACAACCTGTAACATGTAAGTACTTATAGGTAAACATGTTTTAAAGATACAGTCGTATCACTTTACAAGTTATATGTTTTATTGACAAACGCCATGTCACACATGTTACACACTATAGAGTGAAACAACAGTATTGAACGTTGCTACACATTTCCCATTCTGTCGTAACATGTGTAACCTTTTTGGGGGTATCAATGTTGTAGGTTTATACAGACTTAAATATATACAAATGATCCAAAAATGATCATACATGTGTTACCCTCTAGTGTAACATAAGTTACAAACATGTCTTACATATGTGCAGCCCCGATTTTTGGTAACAAAGGGGTTGAACATATGTAACACATGTTTGTAACATGTGTTACACTGGAGGGTAACTTCTGTACAATGTCAAAGGTACCCACCACCTGCCCTTCATCGACTTCTTGTTCCCATTCTTCATCGGTTTCTCCATCTACCTTCTTTCGTTATCGTTCTGTTTCTTTATCGTTCTGCTTTCGCTTATTAGCCAAGCCAGCCTACCCGTCACGGACCTGGTCATTCTCCTCACTCCTGCAAATACAACCGCCATAGTAAATACATAATAGCACAAGTAATATTTCCGGAGTTATTTGTAAAATAAACGAGATATTCCGAATAAATTATGAAGTTTATACATTTTAACATTTAACAGCCAATCTTAAAAAAAAACATTTTAACATTTAAACTTACTATTACATTAAGTAAAAACCTTTTGTAACACGTAACAAACCTAACACGTGTTGCATTGGATGTATCTTCAAGCTGAAGATGAGATTATAAAAAGGAAAATGCACAACACTAAAAAAGTTGTAACACGTGTTACAACGGTTGTTTTAAGAACTTTCAAATAAACAAGTGTTGCAAAGTGGATGTTTTTAAATAACTGTTTAAATCAACGTAATAGAGATGTGTAAGTAGGTAATTTCCTTTTGTAACACGTGTTACATTGGATGTATCTTTACGTTGAAGATGGGATTATAACACGTGTTACAACGGTTGTTTTAAGAACTTTCAAATAAACAAGTGTTACACCGTGGATGTTTTAAAAAAAACTGTTTTTCATCCATTTGTAATAGAGACGTGCAAGTAGGTAAAAACCTGTTGTAACACGTGTTACATATGTGCAGCCCCGATTTTTGGTAACAAAGAGGTTGAACATATGTAACACATGTTTGTAACATGTGTTACACTGGAGGGTAACTTCTGTACAACATCAAAGGTACCCTCCAGTGTAACACAACATTATGCAGGTACATGTAAGAATGTCTATTGCTACTTCAAAACAATAAATAATTTTAACATCCTTAACACATCTTAGAAGGCCCACATGTAAAGGTTTCAGAAATGTAAAAAATGCATATATGTAACACATGTTACAAATGCTTTTTGTTTTGAAGTAACAGTAAAGATATTTTTCTTCACAACCATTTATCTTAACAGTTAGATGTGTAACACATGTAATACGCCTAACGTTTGTTAGGAGACATTGTAAGACAAGAGCTACATGTGTAACACATGTTACAACTGCCTAATGTTTTGAAATAAGAATAAAGGAATCTTTTTAAAATGCCTATTGTTACTCCAAAACAAAGGACAATTTTAACATGTGTAACACATCTTAGAATTGCCTATCGTTTTGAAATAACAATAAATTTATCTTTTTTCAGAACCACATAGAGTAAGGGTTACATGTGTAACACATGTACAACTATCAGATAATTAAAAAAGGCAGATCTGTAACACAAGTAACACATGTTACAAATTGTTTTGAAGTAACAGAGAAGGTTGTAAAGTAAGAGCTACATGTCTAACACATGTTTTGAAGTAAAAGAAATGTAAAAAATGCAGATCTGTAACACATGTACCACATGTTACAAATCCTTATTGTTTTGAAGTAACAGTAAAGATATCTTTCTTCACAACCATTTATCTTAATATTTAGATGTGTAACACATGTAATACGCCTAACTTGCGTAATGTTGTTACTACATATGTAGCTAATTATCCCACCAAAAAAACACGACTTTTTATTTGTAAAATAAACGAGATTCCGAATAAATTATGAAGTTTATACATTTTAACATTTAACAGCCAATCTAAAAAAAAAACAATAAGCTGGTCTCATATACTGGGGTAACACATGTAACACCCTATATACAACATATGTAACCCGCAGTGTAACACGTGTTACAACATATATGACAAACAGTTTATAAATTTTAGCATTAATCTTCGTAAAAATAACAATATACTCTGTACAAACAATTTAGAAAGTCAACATTAATCTTCGTAAAAAATATCAATATACTCTTCGCATAAATGTAGCTGATAGAAATGTAACATATGTAACAAATTATGCCAGTAAAAAACACGAATTTCTATTTGTAAAACAAAACCGATATCCGATTAAATTATGAACTTTCTAAAGGTAATGAAAATGTAATATCGGAGTGAATTTATTCAAAAAACAACTAAACAACAAAGAAATTTGAAGCATACATCGTAAAAATTATGGATTTTCAAACTAATTATCTACCATCAATGGTGATGCTGAATTTAAACAAAACCAGAAAACAAATTAAACCAAATCCAATTCATAAACCCTAAAAAAAACCCAGCTCACCCACACCCCCCCCCCCACACACACAAAAATCCAACTAAAAGCAATCATTAACTCAAAATCGCTGGACAAACAATTTAGAAATTTAACTTTAATCTTCATAAGAAAATCAATACACTTTGAAGAGAGAAATACAACATACAAAAATTTCTTATAGATCTTGATTTAAAAAATAAAATAAACAAACTAGCTCTGATTTTAAATCTACCAAACATTATACAAAGTATAAATCTAAACAAATTACATCAATTAACAAAAGTAAGATCTTTAAACCTGTTTCTCTCTCACACACTTGTGCGTGTGTTCTTGGTGTCTAGGTGAACAACATGAAAATTGTTATCTCTCTTTCCAAAACATTAGCTTTCTCTCTCTAAAAAACAGAAACAAAGATGTGATTAAAATGACACCGAGCTTCCTTTTCTTTGAGAGCTTTGATGGTGGCTTCGATCTTCAATGGTGGCTTCGATCTTCGATCTTTGAGAGCTTTGATGGTGGCAGAGCTTTGATGGTGGCTTCGATCTTCATATTTCAAGGTTGGAAGGGATGGCTTCGATCTTCGATCTTCAGATTTCAATGGTTGAAGAAGAGAACAATGGAGTTTTGAAGATAGAGAGAGAATGAGATATTAGGTGTTATTTTAGAGAGAGAATGGATGATGATGGTTTGAAAAAGGTGATGGATGATGGGTTGAAAAAGGTGAAAAGTACTAGGCACAATCTTCAAAGAAAAAACAAAAAGACCAAAATACCCTTAAAGCATGGGTTTGGATGAGGTGATGTGGATGAATGTGGACCACATATTCTAGTTTCCTAAGTTTTCTCAATAAAATTGGTTTTCTCCATATACTTACACTATATATATATATATATATATATATATATATATATATATATATATAGGGGATGGATTATGAGAAAACTAGTTTAAATGAGAAAACCAAAAAACTAACTAAAAAAGCCAAAAAAACATACAATTTTTTTTTAAAATTTTTATAAAAAAATCACAGCTTTTTATGCATGGAAAAAAATTTCAAAAATAAAAAAAAAAGTTTTTTGTTGCATTGCACATGTGCACTAGTACACATATAATGCACATGTGCATTACAACAAAAAAAAAAAATTGAAATTTTTTTTATATATAAAAACTAGCGATTTTTTTGTAAAAAAATGTAAAAAAAAATTTGGTATGTTTTTTAGCATTTTTTTAGGTTTTTTTAGTTAGTTTTCTAGTTTTTTCATTTATATTTAGTTTTCTCATGATCCTCTCCCTATATATATATATATATATATATATATATATAATGTAAGTATCTATAGAAAACCCTTATAATTTAGAAAACTTGGGAAACTCTAACCTCCCGAAATTAAAAAAAAAAAAAAAAAATTACACATGTTATATATATGTTTTTAAGGTTTTGGGGCAAAAAAAATCAAAAAACGCCGAGTAGATATTTTTAAAAAAAATAAACAAGTTTTGGTGTAACACATGTTACAAATATGTCAGATGAATGTAACATGTGTTACACCAAAACTTGTTTATTTTTTTTAAAGTATCTACTCGGCGTTTTTTTGATTTTTTTTTGCCCAAAACCCTTAAAAACATGTATATAACATGTATAAATTTTTTCAAAAAAAAAAAAAAACATCGGGAGCTTTGAGTTCCCGGGTTTTCTAAATTAAAGTAGGTTTTCTATACATCCTTCCCCTATATATATATATGTAGAGGTTCCTGTAAAAAAAAGGTTTTTTTGTGAGAAAGGTAAGAAAGAATCTACACCATCTAATGGTTAAGATCATAGATCTAATGGTTAAGATCATAATGGCAAAATTGTAAATAATGTTTACTATTAAACATATTAATTTTCTAGATTAAGGGTATATAGGTAAATTTAACATTTTTAAATTAAGAAACTAATATTAATGCACATGTAACTTCCTCCCGTCTTTTTTAAACGTCAATAACTTTTTATACGTAACTTTAAAAAAAATACACCATAATAACGAGCGTTTTTTTATCTTTAATATTAGTACCATATTGCTATACTTATATAGAGAAAAAAATATGTTTCGATCAGATGTTTAGTCCATGAATGGTGTTATATACTTGCTGAATGGTGTTATATACATCCATGGATGGTGTTATATACTTACTGAATGGTGTTATATACTTACTGAATTGTGTTATATACATTACTAAATGATGTTATATACTTACTGAATGGTGTTATATACTTGTTGAATGGTGTTATATACGTACTGAATGGTGTTAATCTGTTATATACTTGCTGAATGGTGTTATATACTTACCGAATGGTGTTATATACTTGTTGAATGGTGTTTATAGAGATCTTTTAAAAAAATCCAGTTCCTATAATTAAGGTGGCGGTTATGGGAAGTTTTCAATTAATTGAATTAATGATAAAATTACTTATTTACCCTTTTGAATTAATTTAGTTTATGACACATGTCATCTCCACAATATTTCTCACCTTTCTCACACTTTTAACCTTTTTTTACAATAACCTTATATATATATATATATATATATATATATAGAAACGGGATCAGGAGAAAACGGTAGAAAGTGTGAGAACGGTGAGAACGCTTCCTGGTCCAACAAGTGTCACGCGATATAGAGAAAGGCAGAGGGGCTTTTTTGTCCTTTCATATTTTCTTTTTTAAAACGCGTGTTACATCACCTTTCCATTTTTTGGCGTTTAATAAATACGCAGCGTTTTTTATTGTTTTTACATCAGGATCATATTAAACATTTTAGCGTTTTAAGCAAATTTTGGCGGTTTTTTTTTTTTTTGTTTTTAGATTAGGATGCAGGACCATAATGTAAAAACACCAGTTATTTTTTTTTCTTATGTTTATTTGTTTTTTATTTTTTTCTATCAAGTGTTGTGCCATTTATGATTCAGGCCTATAGTGCTGATTTTTCCAGTAATCACTTTTTCGCGTTTTTGGCGTTTTTGGCGTTTTTATATACCAACATCCTGCTTTGCTAGCATCCGTTCTCACTGTTTTCACACTATCATACGTTTTGGCCTTTTTTATTAGTAGATATTAAACAACAGAGAATTAGATAACAAACAATAGAAAATGAAAAAAAAATATAATATAATTTATCATCCAAATCTTTACTGTCATCAGCCTATTCTACTTTAATCTTTTTGGCGTTTTGATCCTTTTTTGAATACCTTATGAAGACCCTTTTTATTGTGGTTTGATATATACTTGTTTGGTGACATGTTGAACACCAACGCCTGCTCGAATGTAATCATCTCTTCATGGAATCAATAAATCCATCAAGAACAAAGTGACCTGATGATCATCAATCTTTTTTTCATGAATATTTGTCCATCTCATTCAGCAAAAACTTACAGAGATACCCACCTCATAGTAGAATCCATTCAGTGAAACTTCATTCAGAAAAATACTCAATATAGAAGAAATGAGGTTCTGCATCTGTGGCTTTTTTAAGTATATTTTTTGGCGTTTTAAGGTGAATGGTTTTTGGAAAGTTGGCGTTTATATTTTTGGTTTTTTGTGATAAGTTGATTCTGCAGAGACGTCTCTCTTATAGGTTGTTTTTGGCGCGTAGTTTAGGTGGGATTTTTATTTATAATAAATGATATTAATAAAGTAGCCGTCTTTTCAGTTTCTGTGTTTATTTTTTACTCTTTTTTGTTCAGCTTTTTATGAGTTTTTATGGTCATAGACTTTTCATCTCCCAAGTTTGGCGTTTTGAATGGGTTTAAGTAGTTTTTGGCGTTTTTTTTCATTTTTAGCCTTTATTAATTAATTCTTCTGCAAACTACTTTCATTATAGTTTGGGAGTTTTTGGCGTTTTTACTCCATTTATGGCGTTTTCATATGTATTATGACTGTTTGGCGTTTTATTAAGATAATGTATTTTTTTATTCTAAGTTAAAAAATTCATAACAAACAACAGAAAAAGAAAATTAAAAAAATAAAAGTAAAAACAATTCATCTTCCAAATCTTCACTGTCATCAGTTTCTTTCTTCTTATAATCATGTTCGCTGGTGTTTGGCTTAGTCATTCTTGTGTTTGCGTGGCTGTTTGGAAAGACAAAATGACATAAGTTTTTTGTTTGAATATGTATCTTCAAACAACTCGTGTTATTCGTCTTTTCATGTCATTATAATATTCATCAAGAACAAAACACAGAAAATTACATTAGTCTGACCCCAGCATGTTTTTGTTTATGATTTGTCCATCTCATGCAGCAAAATGTTATTTGAGTTACAGCAGTTCAGGGAAGAATGCATTATCCGAAACTTTGGCATTTTTTGCGTTTTACTGAGGAAATAGTGTATCTGAAAGAACCTTCGATTGTTTTTAGAATTTTTGATGTTTGAGTGTTTTGGCGTTTTCTAAGATGAATATTATATAGTAGAAAATATGGCGTTTTTGAGTAGTTTGCGTTTGATGTTTTTGGGGATTTTGGCGTTTGTAAGATTAATGGTATATAGTAGAAAACATGGTGTTTCAGGTTCTGGGATGTGTTTTTATGTCTGAGATGTTTTTGTTTATATAGCGATGTGTTTTGGTCTGTATTGGCGTTTTATTCATCAGTATGGCGTTTTGGTTTAGAGGTCTAAAGACCTTTTTACCCTTAATGAGGCGCGTCCATGTAATAAAATTGATCTTATTTACGAAAACGCCGCCGCGCCAATCTAGTCCATAGATTGTTTTGATCGGACGATCCATAAGCGTTCTCACCGTTCTCACACTTTCTACCGTTTTCTCTAAAACCCGACCCTATATATATATTCAAGATAAAGAGATTGATGACACTGATATGACATCATGTTACTTTGTTCTTGATGGATATATTGATGGCATGAAGGGATCAATACATTAGAGCAGGCGTTGGTCTTAAACATGTCATCAAACAAGTATATATCCACCCACCATAAAGGATGCCAGAAAAAATAAGCATCTTCTAAAGACGGCCGTTATGTAGGAAAATAAGGATCTACATAAGGTATTCAAAAACAGGTTCAAAACGCCAAAAAGGTTAAAGTAGAAGAGGCTGATGACAGTGAAGATTTGGATGAGAAATTAGATTATAATTTTTAATTTTTTTTCATTTTCTATTGTTTGTTATCTAATTCTCTGTTGTGTATCATCTAATTCTCTACTATTTTAAAAAAAAAGTGAGTATAAAACGCCAAAAACTACAAACACCAAAACGCCTGATAGTGTGAAAAACTGTGAGAACGAATGCTAGAAAAGCACGATGTTGCTATATAAAACGCCAAAAAACACAAACAAAGTATTACTGGAAAAATCAACAATAATTGACAGATGAAAATTGAAAGAAACAGTAAAATAAATAGACGGTATAATTATTGCCAAACATTATAGTTATATTAATGCCACTACATGGAAAATTGAAATTTATTTATCTTTTCAAGACGCCATAATTATCTGTCACATTATAGGCCTGTATCCTACATGGCAAAACACTTGATATAATAAAATCAAGAAAATTACTGATGTTTTTTACATTAAGGGCATGCATCCTGATCTAAAAAAAAAAAAATGCCAAAACAATACTTAAAACGCCAAAATATTTACTATGATTCTGATCTAAAAACAATAAAAACACCGCATATTTATTAAACGCCAAAAAAATGGAAAGATAAGTGACACGCGTTAAAAAAAAGAAATATGAAAGGACAAAAAAACCCCTTCGCCCTTCTCTAAGAGGCGTGACACGTGTTGGTAGGGCTGTAAACGAACCGAACGAACATGAACAAGGCCATGTTCGTGTTCGTTCATTAAGGAAATTAACGTGTTCGCGAACTGTTCACGAACGCATACCGAACATAAGTTTATGTTCGTGTTCGTTCGTTAAGGAAATTCAGTTGTTCACGAACAGTTCGTGAACACTTGTCTCGAACACAAACGAACGCAAGCAAATAAAAATGAACTCAAACGACCATTTAACATTAAAATATAAAAATGAAAATATTGTTATCCTTAAATATTGGATATAGGTACTCAAATATAACCATCAAATGATAAATCAAAACACAAGAAGTCTACCACACCACCAAACGATGAATAAAGTTTAACTAACTTAGACATAATTATCCTCAAAAATGTCTTAGAATGCCCAAATTTTAGCTAACTTAAAAAAATTAGGGTTTCAAGTTTTCAATATGTTTAGATAAAAGGTTTATTATTTATTTATTTTTAATATAATCAAACAAACATATTACCGAACCTTCACGAACGCAGTCGAACGGACGAGACCTATGTTCGTGTTCGTTCGCTAAGCTAACTGAACGAAATTTTTTGTTTGTGTTCGTTCATTAAGCTAATCGAACGAACATAAACGAACTTCCCGCCGAACGGTTCACGAACTGTTCGCTGAACGTTCGGTTCGTTTACAGCCCTACGTGTTGGGCCAGGAAGCGTTCTCAATGTTCTCACACTTATGAGCGTTTTCTCCTGATCCCGTTTCTATATATACATATAGGGTGGGGTTCTAGAGTGAACACTAATGTATTTGCGAACTGAGTGAACAAATCTTAGCCATTGATTTACACACGTGGATGGCTAGGATTTCATCCTCAAATTGTAAAATACACCAGTGTATTTCATCATCAAATCCTGGTCATTGATCTACACACATGTATGGCCAGGATTAGTTCGCTCAGTTCGCAAACTACACTAGTGTTCACTCTTGAACCTAATCCTATATATATATAGGGGGCCGCTAGAATGAGAACCACCACGAGTTATGAGAACCACGAGAACCAAGTGCCACGGAGGGCCGTTGACCACGAAATTTTTTTTACACCTAGATCCGTATATTTTAGGACCGGGTGCAAATTTTCGGTTCAAACGGCGCGCCCGAGGGGGTAGTTTTTTACGCCCAAAGTTTGGGTTTTTTTAATTTTTCTTTTTTTTTAACCAAACTTTGGGCGTAAAAAACTACCCCCTCGGGCGCGCCGTTTGAACCGAAAATTTACACCCGGTCTTAAAATATACGGATCTAGGTGTAAAAAAAATTTCGTGGTCAACGGCCCTCCGTGGCACTTGGTTCTCGCGGTTCTCATAACTCGTGGTGGTTCTCATTCTAGCGGCTCCCTATATATATATATATATATATATATATATATATATATATAAGTGTCCGCTAAAATGAGAACCATCTCGAGTTGTAAGAACCGTGAGAACTACTTAATCCGGGGCGCGGTGGACCAATTTTTTTTTTCATAAACGTAGATGCATGTATTATAACAACATTTGTAAAAAAAAATTAAAAAAAAAATGTCGTGTGTGTAGTTTTGAGCACCACTACGGTACCCGTAAACACAAACTTGTGGTGGTCAAAACTACACACACGACATTTTTTTTTTGAATTTTTTTTTATAAATGTTGTTATAATACATGCATCTACGTTTATGAAAAAAAATTTGGTCCACCTCGCCCCGGATCAAGTAGTTCTCACGGTTCTTACAACTCGAGGTGTATTATATTATAGTGATCATTCGACTTATTAAAAAGTAGTAACGTACATTAATAAGGAATAACATGCAAAAAAAAACGAGTATTGCTTAGCATAAAACACATAATTCTTTACGTGTCACATGGCGTGTTTACTATGTGGGTCCAACCCCATTACCGACATAAATTCCCAAGTAAAAGTAGTAAGAAATTGACAGCTTTGAGTTATCAAACTAAACTACTTATGTTAGAATACAAGTACAATACAAGCCACTTGCCATATTCTAACTTGTATTATACACATAATAATGAATAACAGTAGAAATCAATAGGTGCATGAAAATATAATGAAAGAAAATATTTTAATCAATTATATTATGTTCTCTATTTTGTGAATAAAAAACAGAAACACTCGCAAACCATTATCATCTTTCCTATATATTTTAACAAGTTAAATGATTGCTAGACAGTGGTTGGAGTATGGGTACAATTAATTTAGGATAAGAACGAAATCTTGTGCAGTAAAGATTTTGATTTCACGTATCAAAACATAGAAAACGTGAGACATCAGGCAATTTGCATCCCAAACTTGTACATTGTGTTTCTCTACTTGTACATGATATTATAACCTAGTGATTAATAATATAATATTTTATATGTATTATCAATGAAACAATATTCTTTAAAACAGAATCCAAATAAGAATATTTTGAAATCACGAGTTGTCAATTATTTGTTGCAACTTGTGCAATTGCTTTGAATTTGGCAGACGGTTTTACACTAGGGAAATATTGACGTGAGGCATTCATGCATCCCAAACCATTGTATTGCTCCATTTGTACATCCTGTTCTTTGTTACAAGACAAAAGTATTAAAAGTATTTCTTTTACAAGTTAAAATCAAAACATGGCAATGAAGACTCAATGTACATGACGGAAACCGACCCAAAATAAAACATCTGTAGTTAATGTATACTAATATATCATTAATAGTTAATATGATACAATTACAGTTATTACACTCACAATCTCATTGCTTGATGAAATCGACCCATATGTTTTGAATATGAGCCACTAAACTGTTAAATAACACACAATTTCTTACAATCAGTGTTTAATTACTATGTGGGTCAGGAGGATTGCCGGTAAATAGATTCATAAGTAAAAGCACTAGGTTGACGACTTGATGGTTGCCTTGCGTGTTCAAACTGAACTAGAAACCAATAAATGCATGAAGTCTAACGAAACCAATAAATGCATGAAGTCTAACGAAATATCATAGCTAGTCAGATATTTTTCTATGTACAAACAGAGAAACGAGATTCGTATTGGGTACGTGTATGGGTACAGTTCAGGATAAGAATGGGATCTTGAAAGTTTCTGTGCACTAAAGATCATGCTTTCACACATTAAATTCTGCAATACAAAAACCTGCTTCCTGATCATACAATCATCACCACTTCAAACTAATTAACAATGGCTTTCAAAAGCTTTATGCTTTTACCTTTCCTGATACTCGGTGTTCTATCCGCAGATTCCGTCTTGGAAGATGAAGCAAACGCTTTAAAACAGTTCAAGAATTTAATCACGGATGACCCAACTGGTGCGCTCCTGGATTGGAATGCCGATTCCAACCACCATTGCAACTGGACTGGAATCCAATGCCATAATATCACCAGACGTGTCATTGCTATTTCGATTCAACAAACATACCTCAAAGGCCAAATCTCTCCCTTTCTTGGAAACCTTTCCGGTCTCCAGGTTCTTGATTTATCTTATAATTTATTCACTGGCAACATTCCATTCCAGTTGGGATACTGCACACAACTTTCCAAGCTTATTCTTTACACCAATTCCCTCTCTGGTCCGATTCCATCAGAACTGGGAACACTCCGGAATCTGCAGACACTAGACTTGGGAAACAATTCCATCAATGGAATCATTCCAGAGAGTTTGTGTGATTGCACTTCTTTGCTAGAACTTCATCTCGATTCCAACAGGCTTAACGGTACAATCCCAGATAGAATTGGTGATTTGGTCAATCTTCAGTTTCTTGGAGCTTTTACAAATCTTTTAGAAGGATCGATTCCTACATCGGTTGGTCAACTAAAAGAGTTACAAGTGCTTAGTTTAGATTCCAACAAGCTCAACGGTACAATTCCAGATACAATTGGTGATTTGGTCAGTCTTCAATTTCTTATAGCTTTTGATAACCTTTTAGAAGGTTCAATTCCTACCTCGGTTGGTAAACTGAAACAATTACAAGTGCTTGCCTTGTATGAAAACCATATATCTGGTATCATTCCTACAGAGATTGGAAACATGTCAAGTTTACAACAACTTATTTTGTTTGGAAATTCTCTCTCTGGAGAGCTTCCGACTTCGATTGGTCATTTGACAGAACTCCAAACTCTTGATATATGCCAAAACCAGCTTTCTGGTATTATTCCGACAGAGATTGGGAATTTGTCAAGATTACAAACTCTTCAGTTATTTGAAAATTTTCTTTCGGGACAAATACCAAGTGAAATTGGTCGTTGCAAAAATCTCACTCTTCTGAATCTATACACGAACAAGCTTACTGGAAGCATTCCCGGTGAGATCGGAAATCTACAGGAATTAGAATTCTTGCGGTTATACAATAATCAATTGAATTCTACAATCCCAAGAACATTGTTTCAGTTGAAATCATTAATTAATTTGCAACTGTCGCAGAATAATCTAAGTGGGAATGTTTCTTCAGAGATTTCTTCACTGGAATCTCTGCAGAGATTGACCCTTCATGAGAACAAGTTTACTGGTGAAATTCCAGCATCAATAACCAGGTTAGTCAATTTGAATATCTTGACATTGAGCTCAAACTTTCTCACAGGACCAATTCCTTCAAGCATTGGCTCTCTTTATAATCTCCAAACGCTGAAGATGCAGCATAATTCTTTTTTCGGGCCAATCCCACGAGAAACTGGAAACTTAACTAGTTTGGTGGAGTTAGATCTTGGGCAAAACCAACTTTCAGGCACCATCCCTATAGAAATCTCAAAAATTTCTTCTCTTCAACGCCTTTCAGTTGGTGATAATAATCTAGAAGGTCGGATTCCTGATAAACTTTTTGAGCTTAAACAGCTCACTGAGCTCTACTTGATGAACAACAAATTTGAGGGTACAATTCTGAATTCTGTTTCAAGGCTCGAGATGCTTTCTCGGTTGGATCTCAGCGGAAACAGGTTTAACGGGTCGATTGAGGAGGGTATGACAAAACTGAACCGGTTGCTTTCAATAGACCTGTCTCACAACTTTTTCGCTGGATCGATTTCACGGACAGTGATTTCAAGTATGAAGAATATGCAGATATATCTCAATTTCTCAAACAATTTTCTTACAGGAAATATCCCAAGTGAGTTTGGAAAGATGGAGATGGTGCAAGCCATTGATATCTCAAACAATAATCTGTCAGGAGGTATCCCGGTAACATTTCAGAACTGCAGAAACCTGCAGAGTCTTGATTTGTCAGGAAATCAGCTTTCTGGTGGCGTCTCTAACGAAATATTCCCTACTCTTGGCGAACTTTCTTATATAAATTTCTCAAGAAATCAATTGGATGGAAAGATCCCAGAAAGCATGGCGAATCTGAAACTTCTTACTTCGGTTGATCTTTCACAAAACAAATTCAATGGCACGATTCCTGAAGACTTCGGCAACAATGTGGCCTTAAAACACCTCAATATCTCTTTCAATAACCTTGAAGGACGTGTTCCCAATATGGGAATTTTCAAAAACTCTAGCGCAATCGGATTACTTGGAAATCCGTCTTTGTGTGTTACCAACGACACCAAGTCATGCGTCTTCTCAACTCAATCAAATCATTCACATCAAATATCAAGAAAAGCCGTATTGATTCTTGCAATACTCGGACCTCTAGTGTTGCTTCTTATACTGTTTTTGGGAATTTTGTGTTATCGACATGTCCAAAAACCGAAAGTTAAACAATCTGAGGATCCAGAACCAGAATACACTCGACGGGCCACTCTCAAAAGATTTGACAGAAAAGAACTTGAAGATGCTACCAATGGATTCAGTGAAAGTAACATTCTCGGTACAAGCAGTTTAAGCACAGTGTACAAGGGTACACTAGCAGATGGAAGGATGATAGCAGTGAAGAATTTGAATTTCACTGAGTTTTCAGCAGAATCTGATAAGAGCTTCAACAAAGAAATGAACACATTAGCAAAATTGAGGCATAGAAATTTAGTGAAAGTTCTTGGTTTTGCATGGGAGAGTGGAAGACTAAAGGCTGTGGTTCTTGAATTCATGGAAAATGGTAATCTGGATACGGTTATACATGATTCTGGGACCGATCGATCAAGATGGGGTCTTTCCGAGAGAGTTGACGTTTTGGTTTCAGTTTCAAGAGGACTTGTTTATTTACATTCTGGATACGATTTCCCTATAGTTCACTGTGATTTAAAGCCTTCTAATATACTTTTGGATGAAAAATGGGATGCTCATGTTAGCGATTTCGGGACAGCTCGGATTCTGGGAGTTCATAACCAGGATGGAAGCAGTGTTTCTTCTGCATCAGCATTTCAAGGCACCATTGGTTACTTGGCACCAGGTAATGTGTGACCAACTCTTTTTTTTATTCTTTAAGAACGAGTTTAAAGAATTTTTAACACTATATCAATTTTGATGATAAGATAACATTTGACCGAAAAAGTCACACTAATGCATTTTTTATATGTATCAGAGTTTGCATATATGAGAAAAGTGACAACAAAAGTGGATGTATTTAGCCTTGGAGTAATAATTATGGAATTTATCACTAGAAAAAGACCAACAGGACTCCCTGAAGACGATGGAATCCAAATCACTTTGCCACAGTTGATAGAACAAGCACTTTCAAAAGGAATGAATGAGTTGATTGAAGTTGTAGATCCTGATTTGGCTTCCGATTTCGCCACAAAATACGGCGTTGTAGAACAGATTCTTCAACTGGCTTTATGCTGCACTCAAACAGATCCAGATGATCGACCAGACATGAACGAAATCTTATCTTCACTTACAAAGATCAGCAAGAAAGTGTAGTTAGGGTTTTAAATTTTAACATTTCAAACCACCAACTCATATTCATCCAAATGAGTTTTTAATAACACGTTTCATTTCAAGATTCTTGCACTTTTATAGTTGTTTGAGAGCATTCCTTTGATTTCAATAATATGCCATGAAGAGTATTTACTTTCCCAAGTTCGCTCGTAAACCAATTTAGCTCATTGTTTCTACCCTCTCCTTCACTTCCTATATTTGTCATCCGATAAGAAAAATGCATGATGTTCCTATACAAATTGCACCAAACGTGTAATAAAAAACTGCACAACTTGCATCAAAAGAACAACAATTTACCACTTAACTAAGTGTATACAATTAGTTGACAAGTTTACTAATCATCAAAGAAGTACAAACTTTCTTGTTTGAGGGCCGCATTTGGTACTTTGCATACAAATAATTAAGCAACTTAACAAACCTGTTAGCAGCATCAGTGTGGGTGTATAAGCTCCATCGAAAGTTTGTTCTGTGTGCAAATGTTGAAGTCTGTAAGCAAATTGTCCCTAAAAACCAAATAAATAGTAAAATTAAAATCATATTACAATGTAACAATTTATGAGAAAATGATAATAATGTATTAGGACATTTGTTCTGCAAAAAAATAATAATTTATTTGAGTGTATTCTGAAACCCCAGAAACCATGGTTAATAACTTCATATTGCATCTATTTATACATACAAAACGCAGTAATCACTTCGCCAAAACCGAGTGTGAGACCCAATACGGCACAACATTTCTCTCAGGCATTACATCGAACACTTAGCTTGCAACACCTGAATTTTGTGTAACAAGACCCCTAATACTAAATGTAGCGTAACATGAGGTTATACAAAGAAGCAGCAAAGTAGGCGTACCCATTAACGACGACATGAGTTGGTGGTGAGATGAGGTTTAAAGAGTACAAGCTTTAAGCATACTTGGGTTAGGTCTGCGTAAGGGTCCGGGGGAATGTTAGTGAGAATTTCTAAAGCAATGGGTCTTTGACTCTTTGGGCTCCCAAGGATGCATGGGCGGAGCCTAGCGTGGGCCCCATGTTTTTAATATAAATTTGTCCAAAATTTATATGTATCAAGTCCAAATCTTCATATTTTTTGAACTTTCTGCCCCTAGGATGTCACACAAATTACAAACTTCTTCCTAATGGATGACAAATTACGCAGCATTGTGGTTTGTGGTTGACAGTACTCGTCAAGTTATAATGTGTATATAGGGGGAATTGTGGTTTATGGGTGACGGTACTCGCCAGGTTCTAATGTGTATATAGGGAAGGGTTAAAATCGGAACTAAATCAAGTCGTGAAAACTTGACCTTTTTTAAAATTACCTTTCCAAGAAGAAAAATTTAAGGCACTTTTTTTACGACGGGGCAGATTCACTAAAACTTAGTCGCTACAGTGATTTACCTCACCGTAAATGAAACTCACATGTTGCAAAAAATGTGGCTCGTAAATATTTTTCGGATTTTTTTGCACAAGTGTCTTTGTTACTTTACTTTTGTACAAAATTTGGTGGTAAAACTCGCACAGAAAATGGGGTTCTCATGAGCTCTCGCAACTCAATGGTGGTTTTCATTTGAAAGTCTCCTCCACACACACACACACACACACATATATATATATATATACATATATATATATTGTAAAAAAGACCAAAAGTGTAAGAAAAGTAAGAAAGAATCTCAACCATTAGATCTAAATTAATTGAAAAGGGTATAATTGTAAATGCATTAACAAATTCAAATATGGTAATCCTTGATTTAAGGATTTGGAGAGAGAAAATCCTTGATTTAAGGACTTATAACCGTCCATAAATATAACACCATTCAGCACAAATATAACATCATTCAGCACAAAAAAAACACCATTCACACAAAAATAACATCATTCAGCACAAAAAAAACCTCATTCACACAAAAATAACATCATTCAGCACAAAATATAATACCATTCACAAAAAAAAAAAAACACCATTCACACAAAAAATAACATCATTCAGCACAAAAATAACACCATTCAGCACAAAAAAAACACCATTCAGCAGTAAATAAAATAAACACCATTCAGTACAAGAATATAACACCATTCAGTAAAAGAAATATAACACCATTCAGAAAAAGAAAAAAAATACCATTCAGAAAAGAAAAAAAACACCATTAAGAAAAGAAAAATAACACCATTCAGAAAAGAAAAAACATCATTAACAAAGGAAAATAACACCATTAATGAAAAGAAAAATAACACCATTCAATAATCCTTACATCTCTGTATCATCTTCTTCTCCGCTGCCGGCAACACCACTGCCGGTCCGCCACCGCCGTCGTCGAACACAACCACCCGACAGTAAAATCTCATGGTTCCCAACCGCCGCCGTCGTCGAACCCAACCACCCGCGCGTCGTCGAACCCAACCACTGCCGGTCCGCCACCGCCGTCGTCGACCACCACTGCCGGTCCGCTTCCGATTGATGTTTACGTTTTCTGTTTGCAGGGATTCTGTTCTGAATATGGAAGAAGAAAGATAGAGAAAGAGAGAAATTAGAAACGTATGATAGAGAGAGAACGAAATTGCAGGGATTTGATTTACACATGAAGATAAAAAGACACAATTGCCCCTATAAATTTCAATTCAGTCCAAATTAATAAAAATATTTTGCAATTTCGTCCCTATTGATCTCAACCATTAGATCAAAAGATCTAATGGCTGAGATTTTTTCTTATCTTTATCACACTTTGGGCCTTTTTTACAGGATCCTAACTCTATATATATATATAGGGAGGAGCTCATGCGAGAACCACCTTTATTGTGAGAACCGCGAGAACCAATGTGAACACAACCTAAAATAGCTAAAAAAACATAAAAAAACCTAACCCCCCCCCCCCCAAAAAAAAACCCTAAACCCCCCTCCCCCACCCCCACCCCCAAAAACCTAAACCCCCCCCCCCCCCCACCCCTAAGCTAAAATGCTAAAAACTAAACCCCCAAAAAACCTAAAAAACCTAAAAAAATCTAAAAAAAATCTAAAAAAATAAAAAAAAAATCTAAAAATGTTTTTATTTTTAATATTTTTATGTTAAAATCGCTAATTTTAGAAGCCAAAAAATAAACATTTTTTTTTTTAAAAAAATTAATTTTTTTTTCTTCGAAAAGTAGCGATTTAAAAAAAAATATTAAAAAAAAATTGTGTGATTTTTAGCTATTTTTAGGCATTTTTTGTTGTGTTCACATTGGTTCTCGCGGTTCTCGCAATAAGAGGTGGTTCTCGCATGATCTTCTCCATATATATATATAGGGAGAAGATCATGCGAGAACCACCTCTTATTGCGAGAATCGCGAGAACCAATGTGAACACACCAAAAATGCCTAAAAATAGCTAAAAAACACACAATTTTTTTTTTTTGAATTTTAAAAAAAAAATCGCTACTTTTCGAAGAAAAACAAAATTTTAAATATTTTTTTTTAAATATTTTTTTTGGCTTCGAAAAGTAGCGATTTTAACATAAAAAATATTAAAAAATTCAAAAAAAAAATTTTAGATTTTTTTTTATTTTTTTAGATTTTTTTTAGATTATTTTAGGTTTTTTGAGAGTTTAGTTTTTAGCATTTTAGCTTGGGGGGGGGGGGGGGGTTTAGGTTTTTGGGGGGTGGGGGAGGGGGGTTAGGTTTTTTTTTAGGTTTTTTTTTAGCATTTAGCTTGGGGGGGGGGGGGGGGGTTTAGGTTTTTTTTGGGGGGGGGGGGGGGGTGGGGGGTTTAGGTTTTTTAGGGGTGGGGGTTAGGTTTTTTTAGCTATTTTAGGTTGTGTTCACATTGGTTCTCACAATAAGGGTGGTTCTCGCATGAGCCCCTCCATATATATATATATATATATATATAGGGTAAGGTTCATGCGAGAACCACCCTTATTGCGAGAACCGCGAGAACCAATGTGAACACAAAATAAAATCTAAAAAAAATCAAAAAAGCACTCAATTTTTTTTTTTTTAATATTTTTTTAATAAAAATCGCTATATTTCGTTACCATAAAAAAAAAAAAAAAAAAAAAACTTTTTTTTTCGAGTAACAGTTATCTATGCACATGTGCATATGTATCATTACTTCAACAAATTCAGTAATACGTTATCAGGAATAGACAATTGCACTTTAATTTACAATACCATTAGTAATACACTACTTTTTACATTACCAATATTCAAAATGCACATGTGCATAATTAGGTATAACCATGATATAACGTGTTTTGTTACAAAAAGTTTGTGATTTTGAATGGAGAAGTAGGCTCATATACATGTTTTTTGGTTAGTTATATCTAGTGGTTGATGGTTTGGTTATAGTTGTCAATTTTTTATGTAATATGTTGATTGGATGGTATAAATGGTGTTTACATACATGTATTAAAGTGAAAATATTGTTAATGGTATTGTATCATGGATGGTAGGAGATAATGGTATTGTATTATGGATGGTAGGAGGTAATGGTAGTGTGTTATGGATGGTATGATAGATGAAAAAGGAAAGTGTATTCAAAGTGGTGTACCAAAACACCTTATTTAATGTTGATACATATAAATGCACATGTGCATTTCTAATATTGGTAATGTAAAAAGTAGTGTATTACATATGGTAGTGTAAATAAAGTGCAATTATCTAATATGTGTAATGAATTACGGAATTTGTCAAAGAAATGACAAAAATGCACATGTGCATGCTTGTGTATTATGGATGGAACGATAGATGAAAGAGAAAGTAGTGTACCAAAACACCTTATTTCCTGTTAGTACATATAAATGCACATGTGCATTTCTAACATTGTTAACGTAAAAAGTAGTGTATTACACGTGGTAGTGTAAATGAAAGTGCAATTGACTATTATTTGTAATGAATTACGGAATTTGACAAAGAAACGATACATATGCACATGTGCATGGATAACTGTTACTCGAATTTTTTTTTTTTTTTTTTTTTGAAATTTTTTTTTTATTAACAAAATATTGCGATTTTTTCAAAAAAAATAGTAAAAAAATAAAAAAAAAAATTTTGGGTGTTTTTTAGATTTTTTTAGGAATTACTGTTTGTGTTCACACTGGTTCTCGCGGTTCTCGCAATAAGGGGTGGTTCCTAACGGATCTTTGTCATATATATATATATATATATGGGATCGCTAGAATGAGAACCACCACGAGTTATGAGAACCACGAGAACCGCGCCCCGCGGGTGGCCGTCGGCGACGAAATTTTTTTTACACCTAGATCCGTATATTTTAGTGGGGGGTTTAAATTTTCGGTTCAAACGACGCGCCCGAGGGGGTAGTTTTTTACGCCCAAAGTTTGGGTTTTTTTAATTTTTTTAATTTTTCTTTTTTTTTTTTACCAAACTTTGGGCGTAAAAAACTACACCCTCGGGCGCGCCGTTTGAACCGAAAATTTAAACCCCCCACTAAAATATACGGATCTAGGTGTAAAAAAAATTTCGTCGCCGACGGCCACCCGCGGGGCGCGGTTCTCGTGGTTCTCATAACTCGTGGTGGTTCTCATTCTAGCGGCTCCCTATATATATATATATATATATATATATATATCACGATTTAAATAATGAAAAAATCTAATATTTTAAAATTGTATCTAGAATGAGTAGACAATGCCAAATATAATTTGATCATTATGAACAAATCCAAAATCCTTGTAGACAAAGCCAATCATCAATTCCCAACCATGGGGCGAATGAAATCCGATACATAAATCAGTTAATAAACGAAGAGAAATAACTTTTATTGTGTCAATGTAAATTATATAGGAATTCCTAGTCCAAGAGTTTAGAATAACAAGTTTTTAACTACCCGAAATAAAATAACCACTTAGATTTAGCTATATATATATATATATATATATAGGGGATGGCTAGAATGAGAACCACCACGAGTTGTAAGAACCATGAGAACCGCGCCCCGCGGGTGGCCGTCGGCGACGAAATTTTTTTTACACCTAGATCCGTATATTTTAGGGGGGGTGTAAAATTTTCGGTTCAAACGGCGCGCCCGAGGGGGTAGTTTTTTACGCCCAAAGTTTGGTAAAAAAAAAAAGAAAAATTTAAAAAATTAAAAAAACCCAAACTTTGGGCGTAAAAAACTACCCCCTCGGGCGCGCCGTTTGAACCGAAAATTTTACACCCCCCCTAAAATATACGGATCTAGGTGTAAAAAAAATTTCGTCGCCGACGGCCACCCGCGGGGCGCGGTTCTCATGGTTCTTACAACTCGTGGTGGTTCTCATTCTAGCGGCCCCCTATATATATATATATATATATATATATATATATATATATATATATATGGAGGAGATCATGCGAGAACCACCCTTATTGTGAGAACCGCGAGAATCAATGTGAACACAACCTAAAATAGCTAAAAAAACCTACCCCCCCCCCCCAAAAAAAAAAAAAAAAAAACCTAAACCCCCCAAGCTAAATGCTAAAAACTAAAACCCCCAAAAAACCTAAAAAAAACCTAACGCCCCCCCCCCCCCCAAAAAAAAAAAAACCTAAACCCCCCTCCCCCCCCCCCCCCTCAAGCTAAAATCCTAAAAACTAAACCCTCAAAAAACCTAAAAAAATATTAAAAAAAATCTAATTTTTTTTTTAATATTTTTTATACTCAAATCGCTACTTTTAGTGGCCAAAATTTTATTTTCGCTTCGAAAAATAGCGATTTTTATATAAAAATATTAAAAAAAAAATTTGTGTGATTTTTAGCTATTTTTGGCATTTTTTGTTGTGTTCACATTGGTTCTCGCGGTTCTCGCAATAAGAGGTGGTTCTCGCATTATCTTCTCCCTATATATATATATATATATATATATATATATATATATATATAGTGGAGGGTTCAAATAAGAAGAAAAAAGAAAAAGTTTCAACCAATAAAAATACTTTATTTAATATTTGCATTTAATTTTAATATAAGGGTATATTGGTAAACTTACATAGATCATTAATTTGTATTCTTCCCCTTTAATAACTAACTAAATTAAATTTGTAACTTCTTTTCAAAATATATATTTTTTTCAAATTAAAAAACAACTTGATTTAAAGTGTAGAATAAATTACTAGTTGTGTAGGATAAATTACGAGTTGTGTAAGATATATTTCTAGGTGTGTAGGATAATTTCGACTGTCGTAGGATAAAATTCTATAATGTGTAGCGTATATGTAGGAAAAATTTTGATATGTGTAGGTTTTGTAGATTATATGTAGGGTAATTAATGATTACTTGACTAAATAACTAAAGTGAGAAAAATTAATGAGATGGGTTACAAATGAAATAACATTTTACCAATATGTCCTTTTCTTCTTTTTCTTGTTTCAATAATTTTCTTCTCATATGATCCTCCCCCATATATATATATATATAGATAGAAAAAGTATATCGTACATTACGGCTTAACGTACTTCACGTACGACAACGTGCGTGATTTGTTCTATAACATGCGTGATTAATGTTTTCTATATGCGTGATTATTGTGTTTCAACATGCGTGATTTTGGATTTTTGAGTTATAACGTGCGTGATTTTAAAATGAACGTGCGTAATTACCTGCCATACGTGATGTACGTTAAGCCCTAATGTACGTTAACCTTCATCTCTCTCTCTCTCTCTATATATATATATATATAGGTACGGGATCAGGAGAAAACGCCCAAATGTGTGAGAACAGTGAGAACGCATCCTGGCCCAACACATGGCGCGGGATACGATCAGGGCGTGAGGGGTTTTTTTTTGTCTTTTCAATCTTCTTTTATTTTCCAAATTTATGTTGCGTCTAATATTTTTTTGGCGTTAATTGTATTCATTAAATATTTGGCGTTGAATTAATTGTTTTTGTGTCACATAGATAATTTTTTTGGCGTTATAGCATTTTCTGGTCATTTTTTTTTTGCGTTTTGTGGCGTTGTATAATAATTCACCACGAGTCATTAATATTTTCATAAGATTACAATAAGAGCAAATGTTTTTTATGGTGTTTAGTCAATTTTTTTGGCGTTTAATACATTGACAAGGTGCTTTGCCAGAACTCGTTCTCACAATTTTCATACTACTAGTGTTTTAGTGTTTGTAGTTTTTGGCGTTTTATATAATAATGTTTTTTATTTGTAGAGAATTAGATAACAAAAAACAGATTATTTGATAACAAAACAATATAAAGTGAAAAAGAAAAAAAAATTAAAAATGGTAATCTAACTTCTCATCCGAATCTTCACTGTCATCAGCCTCTTCTACTTGAATTTGTTTTGGCGTTTTGAACCTTTGAATACCTTAGCTAGATGCCAACTTTCCTACATAAACGCTGTTATGGGTCATTTTCTGAACATATATCCTGACTAATATTCTCGCTTTGATTGTTTATTTGTGATCAGGATACCGGATCAGGATATTGGTAACATCCAGGTACGATATCCTGGTATTAACTGATTTAACCACGTGCAGATTAGGAGGTGCAAGTCTCCAACGTTCAAGTAGACTTCTTCCCCTCAAGACTCGGGCAAATCAGTTAGCTTGTAGACGTTGAACCCGAAAGACCAGGACTGCAACGTTCGTATGGGGAATATCCGCCGAATCCCAGTTTAATAGGGTAGTTTGTTATTTTCTTTTACTATAAATAGGTTGATCGGATCAGGTTAAGGCACACACTCTCACTCACACTTTTTCTCTCCTGTTGAAAACAATCACTACACGCAAACACCTGTACTCGAATTACATTGTAACACCTAGTTGATCCGCATCATATCCTGCATTGTATCTTGATATTTGAAGTAATAGAAGAACAAGGCAGCTGCGATTGTCAGCTCCCGAGGTTTTGTGCCGGCGATCTAGATTGATCAAGGACTTTCCTCGTACATCCTGTGTCACACTTTACATTTTTGCTCATTGTTTGATCATAGATACAGTTCTATATCCTGAGCCATAACCTGAAACTGTTTTTGCAAATAACTTAACTAGCATATTTTCAACACACATTTCTAGCACACTACCTCACTTAACTAATTTGATCACTTAATTGCTTCGGTAATTTTTGACCAAAACAATTTGGCGCCCACCGTGGGGCAAGTTGTGTTATTTCTACTAAAAGCTTTTGCAAAATCGTTACTTGGTTTTCTATTTTCAAAGCTTTCACTATTTTCAATGGCCTCGAGATCAAACATGAGCTCTTCCACCATGTCTGCTACAACCTCTGCAACAATTGGTTCGGTGCTTCCACCACCTCCTCCGAGAATGCAAGCCTCTTCACAGGGAACTGAAAGTCATGTGGCTCAGGATGTTATCCCCGCTCGCAATATCTAGGGATCTGGTCCTGTTTTGGCTTCTAATGAAGAAATTCTAAATTTGTTTGGTAGTGTACAGGAACAGATGAGGCAGCAGCAGGAAACTAATCAAATGCTGATGAGAGAGATACAACTCTTGAAGTCCGGATCGAGTAGGCCTGCTGAAGATACTATCACTCCCTTGCAACCCAGGGCTTTGAACTTCAGTTCTGCAGTTTATACTGAGGATAACCGGGGGAATACTGTGCCTAGCCATTCCCAGAATCATACTCCTGAGATACCCTCTTCAGTAAGAGTATCAACTGTGAGAAGCTCAGGATATGCTTTAGGATATGGCCAGAATTCCCAAGCTGGTAATGTATCTAATAATAATAATAATACTCTTGCTACTAATGGTGTTGGATCTTTGCAGGATGCAGTTATGACATCAGCATTTTCTAGGGAGCTTCAAAAACTGAAGGACATGATATCCAGTGTACCTGGGGTGGTTCAGCCAATTCCTGAAGTATCCCAGGACAACCACATGATATCCTGGTTTGCGTATCCCATTTGTGATGCTGAAATCCCAAAAAGATTTCAAACCCCCAACATGAAACTCTATGACGGAACTACGAATCCTGAGGAGCATATTGCCCAGTATAGGGAAATGATGGAAGTCAACCCTATCCCTCCATATCTCAAAGAAGCATGCTTGTGCAAGGGTTTTGGTTCTACCTTAACAGGATCAGCCTTAAAATGGCTCTTAAACGTTCATCCTCACTCAAATACTTTATTTTCTCATTTAGTTAATTTATTTAATAGTCAATTTTCTTGCAACCAGAGTTTTGAGAAATTAACCAGTGACCTTTACAGGATAACTCAAGGACCTCAGGAATCCTTGAGGGATTATGTGAACAAGTTTAGTCGGGAATCCTTGGATATCCCACATCTTGATGTTGCGACGGCCGTGCAAGCCTTCAAGATGGGGTTGTAAAAGGATTCTCAATTTTATCAGGATCTTGTAATGAATCCTTGCAGGAATCTGGACGAAGCTCGTAACAGGGCTTTAAGATACATTCGGCTGGAGGATGATAAAAAGATGCAAGAGAGAATGAATTCGTCCACGACCTATGAGTCAACCAACAGGAAATCAGAGTCCTCGTATAACCATATCACTCAAAGCCATATGGCAGAAATGATAGCAAAAAAGTGAATGCTGTTGAAGACAAGGATCCTGAGGAGTATCCTGAGTTGTCTGAATATTGTTTTTCTGTTAACATACCTGAACTAATGTATGCTATGCAGGGTTTAGGAGACAAAGCAAGATGGCCCCGAAAGAATCAACAAAAGGCTGATTGGAAGGACAAGTCCAAATGGTATGCCTTCCACGAAGATTTTGGACATGTTACTGAGGATTGCATCTCTTTGAGAAAGGAAATAAGCTATCTCTTGAGTAAGGGATATCTGAAGGACCTCTTGGGTAGAAAGAAGAATAAGGGTCAGGATCCTGTGCAGCATCACCTCCTGCGGATGCAAAAATAATTAACTTTATTTCTGGAGGATCCGACATCTGCGGCACATCATATTCTGCGGCAAAAAGACACGCGAACGAGGCCAAAGCAGAGAAGGGAGATAAGCCAACAAGGACATCGACCCTCACGACTGACAAAGTCATCACGTTCGATAATGATGAAAGGGATACTGTCCAGGATCCCCACCATGATGCTTTAGTAATAACGTTGTATGTCGCTAACCATTTTGTACGCAGGATATTAGTGGATAATGGCAGCTCAGTCAACATAATTCAGCTGGAAACATTGAAGAGGATGAATGTATCCCCGATGGATATTACTTCGAAGTCCACTGTGCTCGTTGGTTTCATTGGAGAAGCTAGGAATACCGTAGGAGAGATAAAGTTGCCCGTATATATTCAAGGGGTCAACTCAATGCAACGCTTTTGTGTCATGGACTCTTTATCCTGCTATAATATTATACCAGGTAGGCCTTGGATCCAAGATATGAAAGTTGTTCCGTCAACCTACCATCAATGCATCAAGATCCCTACTCCTTGGGGAGTTGTCACGGTGGAAAGTGATCAACAGGAAGCAAATGAGTGTTATTCTTCTTCGATGAAATCCTCAACAAAGCCTAGTGCAGCATAGCAATTAAAGATTCGAGGCCAGGATATCATGGAGGCTTCAGAGCAGGATGTAAAGAAAGTTGTATTGGATCAGAATAATCCGGATATCTCGGTGCTCATGGGAACCAATATCCCTCGGGATATTGAAAATCGATTGACTAATTTTTTGAAATGCAGGATGTCAACATTCGCGTGGAAGCACGAGGATATGACAGGTATTTCCAAGGATATTATAACACATAAGCTCGGTATTGACAGGTCATTCAAGCCTGTCCAACAAAAAAGAAGGAAGTTTGCTCCGGAGCGAAATGTGATTATTCAGGAAGAAGTAGAGAGGTTATTGAAATCCAAAATGATCAGAGAAGTCAAGTTTCCAAGATGGCTGGCAAATGTAGTGGTGGTGCAGAAGAAGAATGGGAAATGGAGAGTTTGTGTAGATTACACAGACTTGAACAAAGCTTGTCCCAAAGACCCATTTCCTCTTCCTCATATTAACTCAATGGTGGATGCTACTGTCGGCCATGAGATGTTGACCTTCATGGATGCATCCTCAGGATTCCAGCAGATCCAAATGGAACCTTCAAACCAGGAGGATACTGCCTTCATGACACCAACAGGTATTTATTGCTACACTGCTATGCCCTTTGGTTTGAAAAATGCAGGTGCAACATATCAAAGATTGGTGAATATGATGTTCAAAGACAAGCTGGGGGACACTATGGAGGTGTACATCGATGACATGGTAGTAAAATCTAAGAAGGTTGAGGATCACCTCCAGGATATTAAGGGAGCATTTGATATCCTGGATCAGTATAACATGAAGCTAAATCCTGCTAAGTGATTTTGGAGTGGGGGCAGGAAAGTTTCTAGGATATATGGTGACTAAAAGAGGGATAGAAGCAAGCCCAGAACAGATCAAAGCCATCTTGGATATCAAATCACCCTCTAACATGAAGGAGGTTCAACGGTTAACAGGGCGAGTAGCAGCATTAAATAGATTTATTTCAAGATCCTCGGAAAAATGCAAGGAATTTTATGATATCCTGAAGAAGAAGAAGAATAAGAAGTTCGAATAGGGAGTGAAGCATGAAGCAGCCTTGCAGGATTTGAAGCAGTATCTTTCAACTGCACCCCTATTGATGAAGCCTGGGCATGGTGAACCATTATCCCTATATCTTGCAGTATCAGGGAATGCAGTAAGTGCTGTCCTTGTAAAGGATCATGAAGGTCAGCAGTATCATGTTTATTATGTTAGTAAAAGTTTATTAGATGCTGAAACTAGGTATTCTCACTTAGAGAAATTGATATTAGCCCTAGTTATGGCATCAACAAAACTCAGACATTATTTCGAAACACATAGGATTCACGTTAAAATCAACTATCCTGTTAAAAATGTGCTTTGGAAACCCGAGATGTCAGGTAGGATGGCTAAATGGTCAGTGAAATTAAGTGCCTTTAATCTAGTGTATGAGCCTAGAAATGCCATAAAGTCTCAGGCTTTAGCTGACTTTGTGGCTGATTTCAGTAGTGATATTCAAAATGAAGTAGACCTAGAAGTACAACAGCTAGGAGAAAACTTAGAATCCTGGACGTTATATACTGATGGTGCGTCTAATGTAAGAGGTGTAGGTTTGGGTATACTACTAAAATCGCCACAGGGGGACATATTACCCCAGGCTATTAGATGTAAGTTTCCTACCACTAATAATGAAGCAGAATATGAAGCTTTAATTGCAGGATTAGAATTGGCTAAAAGTATGAATATCAAGAGTTTGCAAGTATATGTCGATTCTTTGTTAATTACTAATCATTTTAATGGATCATATGCAGTTAAAGGTGAGAAGTTAATCGATTATCTCGAAATTCTCAAAAAATTAGCAGGATATTTCGATATTTTCACACTTGAACAGGTACCAAGAGAGGATAATGCTGAAGCTGATGCCTTGGCAAATCTAGGATCGTCAGTCAGGATACCGGAAGGAACCCGAATACCGATATTACATATCCTATATCCTGCGACGGATCCTCAGGATAAGGAAGTAGTAAGTGTTCAGGATCCTGATGATGAATATCCTGAGGAGGATCCTAAGTCTTGGATGGCTCCAATCATGAGATATCTCAAGGAAGGACACATCCCAAAGGATGAGAATCCTAAGGCCTTTAGAATGAAGGTATCACGATTCACTATTATAAATAATGTCTTGTATAAGAAATCCTTGCAGGACTATATCTGAGGTGCTTGGATGATCCCGAAACCAAAGAGGTGCTTCAGGATATACACGAAGGGGATTGTGGTAACCATACTGGGGGCATGTCGTTATTCTCGAAGGTATAAAGAACAGGGTATTATTGGCCGACGATGAGAAAAGACGCTGCAAAATATGCTCGAAGATGTGATGCATGTCAAAGACACAGTAATATATTACATCAGCCTGCTGAACCACTTTATTCTATCGCTTCCCCCTGGCCATTCATGAAATGGGAAATGGATATAGTAGGAAAATTGCCAAAGGCTCCAGGAGGAAAGGTCTTCATGTTGGCAATGACTGATTATTTCTCTAAGTGGGTCGAAGTTGAAGCATTTGTTCAAGTTAGAGATCAAGAAGTGGTATCCTTCATAAAAAGGAATATCCTGACTAGGTTTGGAGTACCCGCTGAGATAATTTATGACAATGGATCTCAGTTTATAAGTAAGAGGACTACTGACTTTTGCAAGAGTTGGGGAATCAAAATGATCACATCCACACCGGTACATCCTCAAGCAAATGGACAAGCAGAATCCTCAAACAAGATAATTGTCAACAACCTGAAAAAGAGACTAGGAGCTAAAAAAGGAAGGTGGGCGGAAGAACTACCCTTTGTTTTATGGGCTGATAGAACGACGGTGAAAAGTGCAACTGGTTAAACCCCATTTTCCCTAGTATTTGGAGCAGAAGCGGTAATCCTAACGGAAATGGTGATACCAACAGCAAGATCTAACCTTCGGGATCCTGAGCAGAATCCTGAAATCCTTTGCCAGGAACTGGATACGGTTGATGAGACAAGAAACGCAACAAAGCTAAGGATGGCGGCATATCAACAGAGGATATCTAAAGCATATAACAAGAATATAAGGACTAGAAGGTTCCAGGTCGGAGATTGGGTATTGAGAAAGGCTTTCCAGAATACTACTAATCCTGTGATGGAAAGTTAGCTCCAAAATGGGAAGGACCCTATGAGATTGAATCAGAATCCGGAAAAGGAGCATACCGACTCAAGAATATGGAGGGGGATATGCTACCAAGATCCTGGAATGCTATACATCTGAAGCTCTATTTCAAGTGAGTTTGGAATTTAAATTCTAACTCAGGATGGTATGGATTCTATTTCTTTTAATATCTTTTTAATATTATTGTTTTGAACCCATTACTGACTTAGGCATCGGAGGGGTGTTAGCCAAGCTAACACCCACCTTAGCTTATAATTGTTTTGCAGTATATGCTTCGGGATATAGCTCTAGGATACACATTCAGGATACTTCGAAAGATTAGAGGATTGGCCCCCTCTCTCATGTTTAAGGGATTCTGATCCCTTCACAGGTTTAAAGGTATTCACCTTTCTCACGAATTGGGTTTAAACACCCTGCCTGGAGCGCAAGCTATCCAGGGATAGTTCAAGGTGGCGGGACCAGTTCATGTAAAAGTGGCTGGCAATTTCGTCACTGTTGGCTATATCATGGATCCTTAAGGTACATGAGGATTGATCACCCTCTCTCGCGAAATGGTATTTTCATACTCTCTAAGGTTTAAAGGTTTTCACCTTTCTAAGTCTTGGAGTTTATACACTCCCGCCTGTAGCGCATGAAAATTTGGGATTTTCCCCAGGATATCTATGGGATTATCCCCAGGATACTAAGGAATTATCTCCAGTATATTTTTGGGTTTTACCCCTGTAACATAAGAACTGTTCAGACGACTGAAACTAATGTTCAAAAATATTTCTAAGTGTTCAAAGACTTTATGCACAGGGGACATTCCTCCTAAGATGATTGTGTAGAGCTCAAAAGATCAAATTTGAACCTAGTGTACTAAGTATCTCGGACTGGGGACATCTTAGTGGAAGAAGTTGCAAAAGGACATAAGTTCAATACTAGCGCCATACTCTATTCCTGGTATGATCTTTCCTTTGTTAACTTTACATAAGTTGTTTAAACTTTTGAAACTATGTTTAAGGCTTAAATATCCTGATTAGGATATATCCTTAGGATATATTCTCAAAATGTGTTTTCGGGATATGTTTCAGGATATTTGACTGGAATGTTTGGGGTATAATACTTGGGTTGAAAATTAATACTCTGGTCAAGCAAGTATTATCAAAACGGATTTTGAGAAATAAACTATCCTTTATTCTTTAAGGACTTTATCTAAATTGTTTGAATTTTGAAAAACCCTATTTGACGAAAGTCTTCGTAGGATACCGCCGAGTATGTTGATCGGGATATTTTCAAAAAATGATTTTGCAAAGTTGAAATCTAAACTAAGCAATGCATGATAAAAAATTAAAAGGAAACAACAAATAAGTCAAAAGGTGGTTCTATTATTAACATGTCAAAAGTTGTGCTTTTGGTTTCACCTCAAACCGAGGCCCATCCACCAAAAACACAATTAGTTTTTTTTACCATATTTACGCAACGGTTGAAGGTTTCATCTCAAAACGAGACCCATCTACCTCCAACCGTTGCATCATTCAAAACAGATTATACTAATTGATGACCAAGGGCTTCATCCTGAAACCCAGGACCCATCCACCTTTGGTCATCATATTGTTCTAGTGCAGGAAATGTAAATTGTTCAAAGACAGGAAAAGTAAATTGTTCAAACAGACCACAACCATCAGAATTAAAAAAGTGGGCTCCGGGCTAGGCACATACATCCATCATTGCCCACTTCACTGCTTTTAAGAGGCAGCACCCTCTTCCGTCATGACTTCGTCAGCAAAATCTTCTCCGGCATCCCTTCCAGCATCCTCTCCAGCATTCGTCCCAGCTTCACCACCAGCATCCTTTGAAGCACCAGCATCATCTACCTTCTCGGTCACCTTAGCGGGCTCCTCTGCAGCAGGCTTTGAAGCGGGCTCCACAGGGTTACCACCAAGATCCTTCAATTTCATCTCCCAAGCTTTGATATTCCATGAAGGGCATTCAACACCCAAAGCCGTAGCCTCGTAAGCCATTTTCAGCCTGGCCTGGAGGAGGGAGATGACAACTGAGTTCTTGAGGCTTTCCCGGTATAAAGCCATGTCCTGATCATGTTGAACTTGGGCAACATCAGACTTAGCTTGGGCCTCCTGGGTGATCTTCTGGATGACAGACTGATGCTCTTGGACCATTGCCTTGTATTTAGCCTCGTAATGCTCCGATTTGGCGGTGGCAATTGCTGCTTGATCTGCAATGGTGGCTTCGGCCTTTTTTAGCTTGCTCTCCAGCATGACGTTTGTGCTACACGTGTCTTCATAAAGGAATACCAAACGTTCGAGACCCTGCAAAATAAGAGAACAGGTATTAGCCTTAATAAACATTTATAACCGGCATATGGTGCAGGATATAGGTCAAGGATACTAACCTGGTTGAGGAAGCCGGTCATGAATTTGCTGGATTATGTGAACCCATAATTCTCAAATGGGAACACGTGGGGGGTAGCAGGAGGCCCGGGTCCTGGATGCTGGGGGAGCTTTGGGAGCAGTAGCAGTCTTCGAACCGGTAGGCTTCGGTGTGACAGATGAGTTCGGATTAGATTCTTGCTTGGCAGGTGCGAGGCTAGAGTAACTATCCAACTCGTCGAGTTGGAAGCCTTCAAGGTTGATAACCGGCACTGCATAAGGGAAGATACGTTTAGACTTGTTATACCTTTAAAATATAATCGGTTTAATAAATAAAAATAATTTCTGAAAATATGCTTACCAGACATGTTGGAACTTGATCTTTGACTTGGACTTGTGAGTATGAGGGTAAAGGTCCTTTCACTTTCCGGAAGCTTGTAGATTTCTTTTATTCTTCCTTCCGATTCGGCACTTGGGGGAGCTAATTCCTTGAAGTTTGCTGCAAAAAATAAACATATCAAGATATCAGTTCAAGATGTAGTCTCGGGATATGATTGGGGATATTCCTAAAACCCTAAATCCTACCAAAAGTCAACCATCTCTTAGGAAGGTCAAAACCCCTGTCGATGGAGTCCCTTTTTACAAAAAAAGAATTTTCTTGTCCATTTATCCTCGTTCTTGGTAGCCTTAAGAATGAGAGGATATTTGGAGATAGAAAATAGAAGGAACCGGCTGGAACCATGGGATCTTAAACGATAGGCCATCGGAAGATCTTCAATGCACAAGTTGGGCATGTGACGAGCCTTAATCCGCTCCAAGGTAACTAATACGCGCCAAACCATGGGCATGGTTTGGGCGAAGCTAAGGCCAGTAAGCTCGAAGAAACGAGATATGAAGGGTGAAAACGGATACTGAAGCCCTATGGAGAAAGGATAAGCAAAAAAGCATACCCACTCGTCGGAACAAAAATCCGATCGGACCTCTCGGTCGAATGGACGGAAGATTGTCCCGGCAGGAAAGGCACCGGAAGCTCGTAAAGCCGCGATATCGGCATTATCGAATGAACACACCTCTTTTGAGGGTTCCTTAAGCAGGTTTTGTTTGTGAAAGGGGGGGAACGGAATCCGCTGTTTAGGATCTAGTGCGGGTAGCCATGGAGGATCACGACCAAGGAACAAGTGATTTAAACATGGAAAACAGGGAAGGGAGAGAGAGAAAATACCTGAAATTTGCTTAAAGATAGAGATGATCATAATGAAGAATCCCTCAGTTAATATAGGCTGGGTATAGGGGGTAAAGAGTAAATGTCGCATTGGAAGTTGCATAATGTCACCTCAATCGTCATTTCGTTTTAATTGCCTCGGTTCACGAGATAAAGTTTTAAAATATATCCGTTGGATTGGTATACCAACAGATATATTTAGGGAGAATTGTTATGGGTCATTTTCTGAACATATATCCTGACTAATATTCTGGCTTTGATTGTTTATTTGTGATCAGGATACCGGATCAGGATATTGGTAACATCCTGGTACGATATCCTGGTATTAACTGATTTAACCACGTGCAGATTAGGAGGTGCAAGTCTCCAACGTTCAAGTAGACTTCTTCCCCTCAAGACTCGGGTAAATCAGTTAGCTTGTAGACGTTGAACCCGAAAGGCTAGGACTGCAACGTTCGTATGGGGAATATCCGTCGAATCCCGGTTTAATAGGGTAGTTTGTTATTTTCTTTTACTATAAATAGGTTGATCGGATCAGGTTAAGGCACACACTCTCACTCACACTTTTTCTCTCCTGTTGAAAACAATCACTACACGCAAACACCTGTACTCGAATTACATTGTAACACCTAGTTGATCCGCATCATATCCTGCACTGTATCCTGATATTTGAAGTAATAGAAGAACAAGGCAGCTGCGATTGTCAGCTCCCGAGGTTTTGTGCCGGCGATCTAGATTTATCAAGGGCTTTCCTCGTACATCCTGTGTCACACTTTACATTTTTGCTCATTGTTTGATCATAGATACAGTTCTATATCTTGAGCCGTATCCTGAAACTGTTTTTGCAAATAACTTAACTAGCATATTTTCAACACACATTTCTAGCACACTACCTCACTTAACTAATTTGATCACTTAATTGCTTCGGTAATTTTTGACCAAAACAATTCTGTCTTTTTTAGACGAAGCTTGTTAGTGGCATCCTGTGTTTTGGTGTGATATTCTCGTATGGTGGCATGTCATGAAAGATCAACTCTTGTAACTCTTGCTTGAATGCTATTTATAATAATGGAGTCCAAAATAGCATTTTACACTTGTGTTGATCCGTTCATGCCATGCATATAATCACCAAGAACAAAGCTCACATGATGACATATCACTGTCATCAGTTTTTGGTGCGTAGTTTAGGCGGGATTTTTTATTATAATAAATGATAGTAATAAAGTAACCGTCTTTTCAGTTACTGTTTGTATTTACTGTTTACAAGCCAGTAGTCTTCCTGCTCTCCGCTATTGTATATAACGGTCACCATGTATGTTTCATCATCAAAACGCCATGATGTCATGACAGGGTCCGACTTTACATCTGCTTTGATTGGTACAAATTTCCTTGTTAATGCTTTCATAAGCATATGTGTTTCATGGCATTCGTTATCCAGAGCGATGCCAAGAGATAGGATACCCATCTGTACCTCTTCTTCCATCTTCAAAATTGCCTTGATCGTCCTAACATACACCCTCTTTCTGTTGTCAAAATGCAGGACGAATCGCCTGATAGCCACATTGTATCTCCACCAAATGATGGTTGCCATTTTTGGCGTTTTTGTTAAATTGGCGTTTTTGGTTAAAGATGTTTTTGCAGAAATGATAGATTGAAGTGATTATGGAAGTGATGTTTTACGTCGTTTATATAATGATGTTTTGGTGTGTAATTTAGGAGGGAATTTCTTCTAATAAATGTTAATAACTGAAATTCAGTTACGGTGTTGTTTCCTCTTCCTGTAATCTTCAACGCGTTTTATCACTAATTTTTGGCGTTTTGCATTTAATGGCGTTTTATTTTTTTGAATGGCGTGTTATCATTTTGTTGGCGTTTTGAATTTGAGCTGTAAAAGACCCTTTTACCCTTAATGAAGCGCGTCACACATAATAAAATTGATGTTATTTACGAAAACGCCACCACGCAATCTAGTCCATTGATTGTTTTGATCTGACGATCCATAACCGTTCTCATCGTTCTCACACTTTCCCCCATTTTCTCTAAATCCTTACGCTATATATATATAGTCTTAGGATCCTGTAAAAAAGACATTTTTTTGTGAGAAGTGTGAGAAGACATAAAAATTCATATGTAGACATTATGTTTTGGACTTGGTTATAATGTTTTGGGTTGTTTTGGCAAGAAAAACACCAAACATAATAATTTAAGATACAATGCAATGAATTCTAGGCTTAAAACTTAAAACACCATGCCAAGAACGTTAAGTAGTGTGTTTTAAGTGTTAAGTAGTGTTTTTTAAATTCCACGCCCATAATACGTTGCATTGTGTTTTAGATTGTTATGTTTGGTGTTTTTCTTGCCAAAACAACACAAAACATCATGCCTAAGTTCAAAACATGTGCGTACATGCCAATTTCTATGGCTTCTCACACTTCTCACAAAAAATGTCCCTTTTCTTGGAACCTCACCCTATATATATAGTGTGAGGTTCATTGGGGAACACTAAAAAAGTGGGGAACAGCGGGGAACCGACTCAAACGAACTCCGATTGGACTCATTCCAGCGGCGTTGGAACCGGCTCGTCGAACCCTAACTAGGATCTTTTAACGCTGAACCCTAAATCATAACCCCTAAACCTTAAATGTATTAGGGTTTGACTTTTAGGGTTTAGCTTTAGGGTTTAGCTTTATGGTTTAGGGTTTAGTTTTAGGGTTTAGATTTAGGGTTTAGGGTTTAGCAATACATTAGGTTTAGCCTTTAGGGTTTAGCTTTTAGGGTTTATAGTTTAGATTTTACGATTTAGCTTAGGTTTTAGCCTTATTTTTTAGCTTTAGGGTTTACAGTTTAGGAGTTAGGATTTAGGGTTTAGGGTTAAGAGATCTTAGTTAGGGTTCGACGAGCCGGTTCCAACGCCGCTGGAATGAGTCCAATCGGAGTTTGTTTGAGTCGGTTCCCCGCTGTTCCCCACTTTTTTAGTGTTCCCCAATGAACCTTCCCCTATATATATATATATATATATATATACATATATAGGGGAATGTTTAAATAAGAACGCTAAATATTGTGAAAATTTTTTATATATAAAAAAACCTGCGAATTTTGATTAAAAAATAAAAATAAAATTTTTTGTGTTTTTAGGCTTTTTTTGTTTGTTTTTGAATTTTCACGATAAAAGTGGTTTTTATTTGATTCATCCCATATATATATATATATATATATATATATATATATAGGGAGAAGATCATGCGAGAACCACCTCTTATTGCGAGAACCGCGAGAACCAATGTGAACACACCAAAAATGCATAAAAATAGCTAAAAATCACACAAAAATTTTTTTTTTGATTTTTTTAATATTTTTTAGGTTAAAATCGCTACTTTTCGAACCCAAAAAAAAAATTTTTTTTTTTTTTTTAAATTTTTTTTTTTTTTTAAATTTTTTTTTTTTTGCTTCGAAAAGTAGCGATTTTAACCTAAAAAATATTAAAAAAATAAAAAAAAAAATTTTGGATTTTTTTTAGATTTTTTTAGGTTTTTTTGGGGTTTAGTTTTTAGCATTTTAGCTTGGGGGGGGGGGTGGGGGGGGGGGGGTTTAGGTTTTTGGGGGGTGGGGGAGGGGGGTTTAGGCTTTTTTTGGGGGGGGGGGGGGGGGTGGGGTTAGGTTTTTTTTAGGTTTGTTTTTAGCTTGAGGGGGGGGGGGGGTTTAGGTTTTTTGGGGGGGGGGGGTTAGGTTTTTTTTTTGGGGGGGGGGGGTTTAGGTTTTTGGGTGGGGGGGGGGGGGGGTGGGGGTTAGGTTTTTTAGGGTTTTTTTAGGTTTTTTTAGCTATTTTAGGTTGTGTTCACATTGGTTCTCATGGTTCTCACAATAAGGGTGGTTCTCGCATGAGCCCCTCCCTATATATATATATATATATATATAAATGGGATGAATCAAATAAAAACCACTTTTATCGTGAAAATTCAAAAACAAACAAAAAAAAGCCTAAAAACACAAAAAAATTTATTTTTATTTTTTTAATCAAAATATATATATATATATATATATAGGGGAAGGTTTAAATGAGAACGCTAAATATTGTGAGAACCGTGAGAACAAATGAAAAAACCGGGAGAACTTGGTCAAAAACAATTCAAATTCAAAAAAATTTTCTACACTTATCACTATTATTCGAATACAATGTTAGAAATTTAATTTGCAGGTTTAACTTTACGTGAATTCGTAAATAAAGAAAATTTACACATGTGTAAGTTTGCCATTTACACATGTGTAAATCTGTTATATTTACACATGTGTAAAAAATATAAAAAAGAGTGATTTTGAAAGGAGAAATGAATTATTTGATGTTGTAAATTCTTTTTTTGATGTTGTATCTTAATTACAATGAGGTTTGTATTAAAAAAATTGGTTTTGATTGGTTTTTTTCATTCGTTCTCACGGTTCTCGCAATATTTAGCGTTCTCAAGATAACCCTCCCCTATATATATATATATATATAGGGGAGGGTTATCTTGAGAACGCTAAATATTGCGAGAACCGTGAGAACAAACGAAAAAACCAATCAAAACCAATTTTTTTAATACAAACCTCATTGTAATCAAAATACAACATCAAAAAAAGAATTTATAACATCAAAAAAAGAATTTCTCCTTTCAAAATCACTCTTTTTAGATTTTTTACACATGTGTAAATATAACAGATTTACACATGTGTAAATGGCAAACTTACACATGTGTAAATTTTCTTTTTTTACGAATTCACGTAAATTTAAACGTGTAAATTAAATTTCTAACATTGTATTCGAATAATAATGATGAGTGTAGAAAAAAATTTGAATTTGAATTGTTTTTGACCAAGTTCTCGTGATTTTTTCATTTGTTCTCACGGTTCTCACAATATTTAGCGTTCTCATTTAAACCCTCCCCTATATATATATATATATATATATATATATATATATATACTACTAAACATATTTGTAAATAAAAATAGATTAAATTTTGAGCTCATCCTATAAAACATTCGGAACTAATCGTATATTATCCATCCTTAATTTAGCAATTAGCAAAAATAATTTTTGACAACTTTTTACTATTCAATTAAGTTTCAATTTTATACACATCAACCCTTTTAGTTTTCATTTATAAACATTTGTGTAAATTACACTTTTCGTCCTTTATGTTTGTACCGGATTGCAACGGATAGCCTTTAACTTCAATAATTACAGTCACAGTCCTTTTTTGATTAAAAACATTACACCCTATGTCCTTTAGCACTAACCCACTTAAAATTTTCAGTTAAACATAACTTGTGGCTTGCACATGAGGATAGATTTGTAATTTTACTAATAAATATAATATATATTTAAACAAATAAAAAACCAGATTTTTTAGAAATAAAAAAATATAGAGTAAATTACGTTTTTGGCCCCTGTGGTTATATCAGTTTTACTATATTGGCCCAAAATAAGAATTTTTAACAGATCAGCCCCCATGGTCCCATTATCTAACCGTTTTGGCCCCTAAGTCTAACCAAACCCTAACTCAGGTTAGTTATTTGTCACATGGGTTGCACATGCAAGGGTAATATGGTAATTTCACCTCCCCCTTTAAGTTTAACCAACCCCTAACTCAGGTTAGTTATCATCATCTTCAAGAACACTTCAATAACAAGAACAAATCAACACTGCAATAAGTAAAATATTCAATTCAAAGCTAGCTTATCAAATTAGAACAAATAAAAACTGCAATAAGTAAAATATTCATGGCACCACGAACTCACAACTGAACAACCTCTCATGCTCTTCATTAAGTTTCAATTTATTTGGCAATTACACCATTTGTCTGTTACCATAAATAAACAAACCATAAGCGGTGGTTGTATTAATATCGTACTACAAATTTCAAGGACATGACCACCTTCAACAATCATCATCATCCCCTAACCAACACCCAAATTCAAGAACAAGAACAAATCAACATTTCGAATGAAACCTCAACACAAGCATTCAATTCCAGCATCAAACAATAACAGATCAGTGTTTGTGTTCGAATGAAACCCACCAAATCTGATTCGAATCAAACATTAACAAATCTGGGTGATTCAGATTCGTTAAACCACCACCATACATCCCCAAATCCGATTCGATTCGAATCATTGCACATTCAGATTCGCATCAGTGATTAAGATAAGAGCAACTTCCCTGTCTTGGTGGGTTGTAGAATCGGAAAGTAAAAATGTCTCTGATGTTGGAATCGGACAAGAACCGGATGCTGAAAAAGAATAGCCTTCAAGAACATCTTCAAACCACTTTCAAACCCAGATCTGACTGTTCTGAAAAAATCAACAATCCGCCGGACCACGACACAAAAAACCCACCGCCGACCATATCCGGCGAAACCTGCAACTTCCGGTGGTGGTTGATATTTATGAACCTGTTGTTCATCAAAACCATATTAATCTTCAACTTCATAACTTCAGAACTGAGAACTGAGATCTGGAACTTTAGATTGGTGGATTGATTTAGGGTTTATAAGTGGGTTGTTGTGGTGGTTTGGTGGTTACGGTTGCGTGGGGATGTCGGAAAGTGGGTGGTGGCGGTGGTGTATGCTGGTGGTGGAGAGAGTATTTATTGAAGGAGATGAAGTGAAAAAACAGGGTTAGGGTTTTATTTATAGAGGGAGGTAAAATGACCAAATTAGACATCATGTGCTAAACATGTGACCAAGAAATTAACCAGGGTTAGGGTTTGGTTAGACTTAGGGGCCAAAATGGTTAGATAATGGGACCATGGGGGCTGATCTGTTAAAAATTCTTATTTTGGGCCAATATAGTAAAACTGATATAACCACAGGGGCCAAAAACGTAATTTACTCAAAAATATATTTAAACAAAACATAAACCCAATCTCAGCACACACACTCTCTCTCCCTCCCCTCTTTCTCTCTCTCTCCCCAACCAACCCCCACCACCATTGACAACCACCCTCGCCACCCCTTTCTTCCCCAACCGCCCTTGGAGATTCAACCACTGACGACATCCAGTAACCACCAACTATTTCTGGCGACATCCGCTTACCACCACCATTTCCGGTGACATCCACTCACCACCACCACCATTGATTCTTCGTCCCCAAAAAACAGGGCCGCCGACTCACCACCATCCTTCTTGAACCCAAGATCTGAACAACGTAAGCCAATCTGAACTGGATGTCGCCGGATCTGTCATGGTGCCGATGATTAACTTATGATTTTTGTTATCGGTGTTTATAGAAAGCTTGTGATTGTAGTTAAATCCTAAAGTAAACTTATGATTTTGGTTATTCAAGTTTCTGATCTGAATTGTAAACTTGATGTGTGAATATACTTTCAATCTTAGAGTAAATTTATAAGATGCCAGTATCTGATCTTGATCGGATTCAAACCGTGGTTTGATAATTTAATTTGATGATTTGTAGTAGCTAATGTGATTGTAGGTCCGAGATCTGGATTTAGATCTAGATCTGATCTTCATCTTATGTTGTGGCAGCTGGTGCCACTGATTTCTATGGGTTGCAAATTATTGATCTTGAAATGGGTTTTGTAAGACACACTTTAAATTGGGAAAAATGTGACTAATTGAGGTTCAAGTGTTTGGTGTTGATGATGCGGTTTTGAAGATGACCAATTTGATGGTTTTGAAATTTAGGGAAAAGATTAAATAGGAAGTTTATTTTGGCTAGGAAGTCTAGGAAGCAATAGGATTAGGACATATGGCAACATTTAAAATAAAGAAAAAGGGTATTTTAGTCAGTCCAACCCTTTCTTCTTCATTTTCAAAACCCAGTAACTTCAAAACCCACCATTTTCAAAACCCACCATCTTCAACCATTTCTTCACTTTCTATCTCAATAATCACTACATTATAGTGCGATTCTCATCACCAATCAATGATTCAAACACCCGATCAACGTGTTCTTCAGTTTTTTTGAAGAAACCCCAGTTTAATTTCATACAAAATCTCGTTTTTCCGGTGATTTTGAAGATAATCACTCGATCCGTTCGATTCGAGCGCTGATAAGTGTTTCAATCATTCAAAAATCGTCAATTGTTAAAGAAATCACTTCGATCCATGTAAGAAATTCTTTAATTTCATGTTTATGATATGAGTTTTTGATTTAGTCATTGCGTTTTACGATCTTGGCGGGGTCCGGGGGGGGCCCCTGGTAGCGGGGTCCCAGGGGCGGCAGCCCCTTGCGGGGTCCAAGGGGCAGAGCCACTGGCTGGGGTTGAGCTGCAGTAAAAATGCATCAGCTCGGAAAATTTTTTTTCCGATTAAATTGCTGTAGTAAAAATGCATCAGAAAAATTAATTTTCTGTAAATTGCCTCTGGAAACTGCATTGGTCCAGACAGTTCACAGCACAGACAATTCACAGCACAGACAGAACTATTGTCATGGTTCAATGTGTTTTAGAAAGAACACTTTCTTTGGTGTTTTCTGGCCATTGCATTTTAGAAAAACACATTCTTGAAGTGTTTTTGGTGCATTGCGTTTTAGGTAAAACACTTTTTAGGTGTTTTCAGTCCATTGCGTTTTACAGAGAACACTTTCTTTTGTTTTTTAGGCAATTGCGTTTTAGAATGAGTCATTTTTAAGTGTTTTATAGCCATTGCGTTTTACAAATAAGACATTTCTTTGTGTTTTTTGTGCATTGCGTTTTAGGTAAAACACTTTTTTATGTGTTTTCAGTCCATTGCGTTTTAGAAAACAAACATTTTAAGTGTTTTCTGGCCATTGCGTTTTACAAATAAGACATTTCTTTGTGTTTTTGGTGCATTGCGTTTTAGGTAAAACACCTTTTTATGTGTTTTTAGTCCATTGCGTTTTACAAATAAGTCATTTATTTGTGTTTTTGGTGGATTGCGTTTTAGAAAAATGTCATTTTTTAGGTTTTTTTTTCATTGCGTTTTACGTAACTGAGGGTTTTTCTATTGCGTTTTACGCAATTGGGTTTAAATTTTTTTTTTTAAAATATAGCAATAGTATACTCGTTTTAAAGATAAAAAAACGCTCGTTTTTTTGGTGCAATTTTTATAAAAAAACAATGTCGTATGAAAGAGTTATTAACGTTTAAAAAATGGGGGGGGGGGGAATTGGAGGAGAGAGAAACTATTGGCTTGGATTGACTAGAATGCCCCTAAAGAAACTCACGCGTCTCTTTTCTTCCTTTCAATTTCCCTGATTTAATCTTAGCCATTGATTAAATAAATGGATGGTCAAGATCACTTCCTAGCCTTCCTAGCCAAATAAACTTCCTATTGTATCTCCACCCTTGAAATTTATATATAATAGTAAAATTACTAATATACCCTCATGTGCTTTGCACATGCTATACTTAACTGAAAATTTTAACCTGTTTTGTGCTAAAGGACCCAGGGTGTAATGTTTTTAGCTAAAAAAGGACTGTGACTGTAATTATTGAAGTTAAAGGTTATCCGTTGCAATCCGGTACAAACATAAATGACGAAAAGTGTAATTTACCCTAAACATTTTTAATTTTCAACCCCTTTTTTTAATTTTCATTTTTAATCCCAACATTTTTCCACTTTTGATTTTGGTCCCATATAGTTTTCACCTTTTACAAAAGTGACGTTTAACGTTTCGGTCTAAACATTGCAACTAAATATGTTGTAACGTGCGTGTGGTTCAAATGTTTACATCTATTTTTTTGTGGTATAACGGCCCCGTCACAACTTGCGGGTCCTAAGCCGACTTAGTTATTAATTTCTATGTTTAGGTTTTAGTCTATTTTTTGTGAGTTAACACGCCGCAACGCAAGTAAGTGGTTCAACGTTTTTATGTTTACTTTTTGTTCGATTTAATGGTCCCGCCGCAAAGCGCGGGTTCTAAATACTAGTTATGTTTTTTTAATGTAATTGTAACGAGCAAGCAACGGAGATGGTCGCCAGAAACTCGCCGGCTCTGGAGTTCTCTCTATTTGCCTCACTCTGTCTCTTTCTTCCATCTCTTCTCATCCGTTTCTACCTTTCTATCACCCTTTCATTCGGATGTCACCAATTTTTTTGGGACAAGTGTTAACTTTTGACAACAGCAAGAAGAGAAGGTGACACGTGGTACAAGTGTCTAAACATAATCTAAGTTCTTCCTAAAAAGTAACCATAATACCCTTACCATTAAAACTAAAAAATAAATATAATCCTTTATATATAAACATAATCTAAGGTCTTCCTAAGAGACTAAATAATATATAAACATAATCTAAGTTCTTCCTAAGAGACTAAATAATATATAAACATAATCTAAGTTCTTTCTAAGAGACTAAGGGGTTGTTTAGTAGCCTATTAATGACCATTCAGATGCTACCTCTTAATGGTTTAAAACATCTGAATGAATAAGAGGTAACCTCAAGTCTGAATGGTTAAGAGGTAACATCTGAATGGTAAATCATCACATGTCACATTCTTCTACCTTCTCATTGGTAAAATTCTTAATGGTTTCATTAAGAGGTAGCCTCTTAATGACCATTCAGAGGCTATCAAACAGCCCCTAAATAATGTTAGCCCTTACCCAACATAACACAACCCTACCCAAGCAATGTTTAGGATAAGTAGGTTCATCCCCTTCAAACACCACCTTCTTTGGTTAATTTCCAGTATGTCCCATTCCGGTGCTTCAGCATTTCTCTTAAACGCTTCGCACTATGGGAATCTCCCCATGTCTGGACCTTGTCATTGTATAGGCTCCTTTACCACATCCCGGTTGCTTTGGTTATGGTTAGGGCAAGGTGCAGCTGGGCCTTTGTCAACTATGTTATATATTGTTCTGATCAAACTTAGCCACCGCAACGTTTACCTTAGCTTCAAGAACTTTCACTCGGTTCATCTCCTTCGCTAGATCCACCATATTTTGCACCCCTTTAAATCTAAGGAAAACGAACATGTTTCCTCTAGCATTTTTTTTGATACATACGCGTCTAAAATCACCCCAAAGTGTTTGAAAACCATCCATAAATCTGAGCCTGGACATCTATCCTGAATAGAGACGAAGTAGGACGTCTCAATCTTAGAGGATCTTTTACTCGTATCCGGGATCTATTTTTCCTTTCTGCCATGTTCATGAGGTTCTCTTGTTCCTTTTCTTTTTTCTCCTTAGCTCTTCGATATGGTCAAAATGTTCATCCCTTGGAGTTCTCCAGTGGTTCGCTGGAAATCGACCCCGTTCTTACTCCGTCTCCTAGATCGCACCACCTACGAAACCAAAAAACTATGCACTATTTTTTTGATTCTTTGTTTTTTTTTTATTTCTTCACTCTTGTAACAAGCTACCTTCGACTCTGTTGCCTTCATTATTTGCTATAAAAAAATCCAATGATGTTCACGCTTCTTTCCTTACTTCAACTACTCCACTGATGATAGGGTGTAGCCTTTTCTAGTAGGCAAACACTCTAAGAATTTGAGAGGGGAAACGAAAACTTTTTGGGCAATTTTCTGTATATTTGTCAAAGCAAAATTACATCAATTTAAATATGCAGTGGATTAGAGCACATGATACTAGGGCTATAAACGAACCAAACGTTTAGCGAACAGTTCGTGAACCGTTCGGCGGGAAGTTCGTTTATTTTCGTTCGATTAGCTTAACGAACGAACATGAATTTTTTTTTTCATTCGGTTAGCTTAGCAAACGAACACGAACATAGGTATCATTCGTTCGAATGCGTTCGTGAACGTTCGGTAATATGTTCGGTTACCTTCGTTCGTGTTCGTTTGATTATATTAAAAAAATAATAAATAATAAACCTTTTATCTAAATATATTGAAAACTTGAAACCCTATTTTTTTCTAAGTTAGCTAAAATTTGGACATGCTAAGACATTTTTGGGGATAATTATGTCTAAGTTAGTTAAAGTTGATTCATCGTTTGGTGGTGTATTAGACTTCTTGTGTTTTGATTTATCATTTGATGGTTGTATTTAACTACTTATATCCAATGTTTAAGGATAACAATTTTTTTATTATTTTTATTTTCAAGTTAAATGTTCGTTTGCGTTCTTTTTTATTTGTTTGCGTTCGTTTGCGTTCGTTTGTGTTCGTTTGCGTTCGTTTGTGTTCGAGACCAGTGTTCACGAACTGTTCGTAAACAATTGAATTTCCTTAACGAACGAACATGAACATAAACTTATGTTCGGTATGCGTTTGTGAACAATTCACGAACTTGTTAATTTCCTTAACGAACGAACACGAACATGGCCTTGTTCGTGTTCTTTCGGTTCGTTTATAGCCCTACATGATACCCATGATCCTTATTCCTAGGCGACATGCATGCAACTACCTACCATGGTCCCACTACTATCATGCATAACTATCTTAACAATTAAATAACAAATGCAATACTAAAAATAATAGAAATGGTCTTCCGAATACTATGCTCAACTTTGTAAATTCAGTCCAACAACTTGGCTGGTAGCTTGTGACTTCTTTTGGTCCTAGAACTGGGCTCGTGCACTTCCTGGACTGCTTCAGTGATGTCCTCTGCTGGGCCAGCTGCACCGGGCTCATAGTGGGCCGTATCATCCCCCTCCCCTTGAAACTTAACATTGCCCTCAATGTCAATAAACTCAGGAAACTCCTCATGCAGGTCTTTGATATCTTCCCATGTAGCTGCTTCTAATGGCATTTTTTCCCACTTGACCAACACTTGGTGACTGTTATTAAGCTGGCGACGGTCCATGACAAATTCTGACAGAGATGCAATTTCCATGTCCGGATAGATATCCGTGAGATCACCCATTGGATTGGTGGCATTACCGTAGCTGGGTTTGAGAAGTGAGACATGGAAAACCGGGTGTATTTTTGCACCGGTTGGAAGTTCCAATTTGTAAGCCAAATTACCAATATGTTGGACAATCTTGTAAGCCCCATAATACCGCCGAGAGAATTTTTGGTTTGACCGCTGATGAACCGAAGCTTGTCGGTACTTGTGTAGTCGAAGGAAAACATAGTCACCCACTGCAAATTCTTTATCGATTCTTTTCTTGTTAGCTTGTTTGAGCATACGTGCCTTTGCGACTGCGAGCGAAGCTTTCAAGAAGGATAAAATATTCTGATGAAGGGTTAAAGAAGCTTCGATAGATCCCGATTTGGCGGAGCCTGGTACGTAATCATGGATGGTTGTGACTTCCCGGCCATAAAAAGCCTGAAACAGAGACATATTGATAGCGGAATGCGGGTTCGTATTGTAAGAAAACTCAGCCAAGTAAAGATATCGTTTCCAGGTTTTTGGTGCATCCGCCACAAATGCTCGTAAATACATTTCTAAACCGCGGTTCACAACCTCCGTTTGACTGTCCGTTTGCGGATGGTAAGCACTCGAGTGTAACAATTTAGTGCCCATTTGCTTGAACAACTCGTGCCAAAATTTGCTCACGAATATCGAATCACGATCCGAGACGATTGTTTTTGGCAACCCGTGTAAACGATAAATTTCTTTCATAAAAATGGATGCCAATGAGACTGCCGTATAAATTGTAGGTAAAGCAATGAAGTGAGCGAATTTGGATAAACGGTCGACTATGACCCAAATAGTGGTTTTACCCCTTGAACTCGGTAAACCCGTAATGAAGTCCATAGAGATGTCGACCCAAGGATGTTCGGGAGTGGGCAAGGGCTGTAACAGGCCATATGGTTTATGATTGGGGGTTTTAATGGTTTAGCAAACGTGGAAATTTTTGATGAAAGTAGCGACATCTTTTTTTAATCCCAGCCAAGTGAATGAAGAAGCAAGTCGCTTGGTTGTTGGATTGACACCGGAATGCCCGCCCAAAAAGGAAGAGTGAAACTCCTCGATAAGGCGAACCCGTAAGTCCGAAATAGGCGGAACAAGTAACTTGCCATGAAGATACATCAAACCGTCACGAAAAAAACATGCTGAGGAAACCCATGTGGATCCCGTTGAACTTTCAAAACCAATTGGTTGCCCACTTTATCAGAGACTAGTACGAACGAAGTTCGGCTAACCACGTAGCCGTTGGGTATGATATGGACAACAAGGATGGAATGTACATTCGGCTAAGAGCGTCGGCAACCGTATTTTCTTTGTCGGGTTTGAAATGAATTTCGAAATCGAACCCCATAAGTTTGGTGAGCCATTTATGTTGTTCGGGTGTTTGGATGGTTTGGGATAAAATGTGTTTAAGGCTATGGTGGTCGGTATAGATTCGGAAACGACGACCCAGAAGATATTGACGCCATTTTTTTACGGACTCGGTAATGGCGTATAACTCTTTCGTGTAAGTGGACTGAGATTGCATGGTCGAACACAATATTTTACTGAAAAAAGCGATCGGTCGGTTTCGTTGGGACAGAACGGCCCTGATAGCTTGACCCGAAGCGTCTGTGGAGACATCAAAAGGCTCACTGAAATTGGGTAAAGCAAGTATGACCAAGTCTTGCATGTTTTTCTTGAGTTGCATGAAAGCTTCAGTAGCCTTAGGATTCCATGCAAATTCTTTGCATTTTAAATTGTCAGGGAGTGGTGCAGCAATTTGAGCATACCCGCTAACGAACCGGCGGTAGTAACCGGTGAGTCCCAAAAACGCCCGAAGTGTGGTAAAAGAATGGGGTACCGGCCATCTTTGAATGGCATCGATTTTATCGGGTTCGGGAGTGTAACACCTCGAAAATTCACGTCCTATAATGTGTAGACACGTGTCAAATGTTAAACGTGTGAAAGAGATATTATAGAAGGACTAAAGTTGACAAACATGGAAAGTATGTGAATATACGTATTCTAAGTGTCAATTGTGAATAAATATATTGTACATTAACCCTACATGATGCTCATACCTTCAAACGAATAAATCATGGATCATACGAAGCTAAAAGTGAGAGATTACAAACTACAGGGGCTAATTGTGTCAACATGTTTAATTTATACCTATGAGTGACCTTTTGACGAACCCGAAGCTTTGTAACTGTTAATTATGCTCACTAGAATACTCGACATAAATTTCATAAAGTTTCGTAATCGTATGAGAAAGTTATGATCAAACTCGTGTGTGAAGTGTTAAAGCGTAAACGTCGAAAGTTAGAACTTTTCGGGTAACAACAGAGTTAACCGAGGACTAAACGAAGTGGGTATATATTTTAAAGCCCTTTTTGATCAAGGTAGAAGGATCATAATGCAAGAAATGCAAGGAACAAGAGCCTTTTCAAGGTTTGAAGAGACAAGGACTGAAAATGCAAATTAACGAAAGTTGTTTGGCTGACCCACTAGGGGGTCGCGTAGCGCGAGCCTGAAGGCTCTAGCAGTGGCGCTACGCCACTGCCATGTCTGGACAGAATCCGAACTTTACGCATAGGGGCCTGCTAAGAGCGTTTGTGGGCGACTTTAACTCGATTTTTCACTTCACTTGACCCCTAAAACAACCCCTAAACATGTAGGACACATGTTGGTAACTCATGGTCAGTCCTAGACTTGTTTGTCAATCATCTATGGTGAGTGACTTTGCTATAAATAGGCCTTCAATGTCTCAAACATTCCTCACACCTTTCTCCTGCATTTGTGGATCATTTCTGGAGCTATCAAGCAGCCTCAAGTGATCAATCTCGTGCATAGGACTCTTGTAAGTCTGCTAGTTCTTGTTTAATTGAGTTTAGCTTGTTTAATTAGCTAAAAGTCAAACCGTCGTAATTATGGTTTGACTTCGAGATTAGTCAATAATGGCTCAGTCATATCTCGAATTAAAAGTAGTTATAGGATGGTATTTATGTGGGTAATAAAACCCCAAAAGGGTTTCCCCTGATCACCATCCTAAGCAGGTCAAATGTCGGGTCAAACCTTTACTTAAAAAGTCAACATAATGCTTAAAATGTCATTTATGCATAATTAGCTATCTAGAACATATATAACCTGTTTGATCATTGTTATAACTTAGTAGTTAGTGTAATAACATGTCCAAACCTGTTCAACCCGACTATTTCCTGTTTAGACCCGGTTCGGAACCGAAAGTCACATAGTTTGACTTTCACGTTGACTTTCAGTTCTGACCCGTTTGGGCATGTATTAGAAATGCCTCAGAGATTTAATTGGATTAGGATACATGTTAGAACAACCCTCTGTGATTATACACATTGGTTCACTAGTTATCCAATTAATATGCATATTTCCGTTAGTTGCTCATACGTTGACCGTTATGCCCTTATTACCTTAAAACATGATTTATGAAAATGTAAAAGTGTAGAAACCTTTGTTACTGATATATAAACTTGTATGCAAAGTTTGACATCAGTTTGACTTGTAGATTAAGAGTTATGCTCATTATCGCTAAACTAATGCTTTATGTTAATAAAGTGGCGTAATTAGCGTATAGCTTAGTTAAACATACTTTTTGGTATCAAATCTTTTACCCACTGATATGATATGTTATTTTGGGATTTTTAAAGATTTTTAATTAATTTTAGGCTGAGCATAACTCATAGTCGTAGGCTTAATTCAGTAATTGTCGGTTTTGCCCTTACGGGCCATAAAATGAGTTTTACATATCTAAATGACCTCAAACCTTTTGCTACTGATTTGTTATGATAAATAAATTATTTTAAGCCTTCTGGAAATATAAAAATATCAGATTTAAGTATCAAACCCGGTAATGGCCTTTAATCGCCTAAATTAGCGTTTTTAACGCATAGTATGTTTTAAAATCACATTGGACATACCCGGGTTGATACCTACTTATATAAGAGGCAAATTATCATATTTTAACAGTAAGCAAAGGTTGATAAACTCATACTTCAGTTTTGAGCTTTTCGGCTTATGTGAAATTACCAAAATACCCCTACGGGGCCTAGTTTGGTTAAAGATGATAAATTTCACATATATACTTTAGCCTACTGTTATAACTCATCAAATTGAGTATGTTTGCTGTTTAAATCAGACCTGTAACTCAGTTAAACATTTAAACTCTTTTACAAACCTTAAAATGACCAAACTACCCCTACGGGGCATAGTTTGTGTTTAAATTAGTTAGGGGCATAACGAAAGACATCCTACTGATGTTACAACATATTTGAAGCATATTAACTTAGGAAACCTGTATATGGCTCTTACGGATACCCATTACACATATTACGCGTTCGGCTCGGCTTATGTAACAAGTTTACATAAATTAGCCGAAACGGGTCAAACCTTATCAGTTTTATCTCAAAATCCAGAATGTGAATAATAAACCCATGTCAAACAAGTCTTCAAACTTGTCGGGTCTGAATCACATTCTATCCGGTCTTTGCTTAATCGTGCGTACGAACCGTATCTTAGAAACTAGTCGGTCTAAGCTTAAGCTTAATTAAAGAACCGCTAGGATTCTAATAGGTTATATTTAACCTTCGTTCCAGATTAGGAGAACCAGTAAAAGATACTTGCCATTCTGCTTATTGTGATTTATACTTGCATCAGGTAAATACTTTTAACTTATTTTTGTAAAACCCGTGAGGATCTCTCAATGATATCAAACAACCTATTGATTGTGCGGAATTCAATCAATAGGTGATTCAAGAATATATATAAATCTAAGATGAAAACAATAAACAAAACACAAACCGATATCTTGCATTCAATGGCTTAGCAAAGACTGATACAAGACTCAAACAGGAACTCGGTTCCTTCTCCCTTGTGTCGCCCCACTTGTCACCCAAACAACAACCTCAAACAATGAGGTAAATGTTGTTTAAATACAAAACTAACTGGGCCGAAATCTAAGCCCATGCGACACAAGTCTACTAACCCAAACCATACATAACCGGCCCAAACATGTAAACTAAACATAAACATAATCAACCCTCAAACTATGCTAACCTACATGAATAAACCTTTAGGTTCCAACAATCTCCCCCTAGGTTTATGCATGCAGGTTCTTGACACTTTAACCTTCACTTTCATCTTGCACCCGATCCTTAATACCACCAAAACCCTTTTTATGAATATGAATAGATGCTGCAACAGCTTTAGTCCAAGCTTTGGCAATTTCTTCATATTTCTCAGTAGCTCTAATCTGATGACGAGCTAACACTTCCAAATCTTCATGAGCAACATTCAGTAAATCAATCTGATCCACCAATTGAAAACACACATCATCATCACAAACAATCACTGCCTGCCCTAAGCGCTCATCATAAGACCAAAAATGTAAGGTCTTTAGAGCTCCCTTTGGAATCTTTTTTACCAACGGAATTGTCTTCTCTTTATCAGTTACAGGCCAATGCACAATCTTCAATCTCTTGTTTGTGTATGGATCTCTGATGCCTTTAGCGGGTTTCACAGTGGACTCTGCAGTACGCATGGAAGGAAAACCCTTAAGAACCTCCCTCTTCAACCTCTCGAAAAACCTATAACCAACTCCTCCAGGCTTATCATCTACATAAGGTGCTCTAGACAAGTCTGTCAAGTCCACTTTAGTAAATGACTGAAACTGGCCTGGATGTTTATACCACTCAACAGGTCCAATCTTCCTTTTTATCCACCATCTCTTGCGATCATGATCATAACCCCAGCTAACTACACCAGAACGATTTCCAACCTTATCATAAAGAGTTTCACCAACATCCATCAAATGATGAGTTGCATGAGCATCATCATCATCTGGATTTAGATTCCGATTCTTCATAATCACAAACTCTCTTTTCTTCTTGATTCTTTCAGCCTTCTCTTTGTCTGCAACAGGATCAATGATTCTTCTAAAGTAATGTTCCATAGCAGCACTTCTTTCAGCATCATCCTTTTCAAAAGCTCTTCTTCTGTTTTCAACATCAGTTGGATCAGAAAACTCCTGTCCAAACTTCTTCTCTAACTTTCCACGCAAATCATAAACCATATTAAACAGCAAACTAACATCTCCTTGAAGTTGCTCAATCTGTTGATCTTTCTTCACAATAGTATCTTCAAGTTGAATAATCTTTGCATCTTTATGGATCGAATCTTGCTCAAGTACAACCATTCTTTTCTTCATATCTCTCATACTGATATACTCATCTTCATCACTAGAATCATCATCAAACGGCATTCTAAATGGCTCTTCAGGTCTTTTACCACTTGAACTGCTAGGCATATCAAGATCAACTCTAGAAAGACCTGCAGATTCAGTAGCACTAGGTAGCGTTGACTCAACAGTGGCATCAACGTCAATACTAGTAACCTGAACATCATCAGTAGTAACATCCATATCAGTTCTTTGGGTATCAGCATCAAAATCAAAGATGTTTTCAGTAGCGGTGGTGGTATCGGTGACATTCTGCTCAAAATCAAAGTCATAAAGACCTTCATCATCTTCATCAGTAACTACGGGTTGATCTTTGCTATGCTCAACATACATTCCGAGCCGAGGATCCCTCCTTTTCCGTTTCAATGGCATGGAATCAGAATCCTTTGGGTCTTCACTAGGCTTTTCACTTGATACTGAAAGATCAGAAGGAGGATTTCCCATCTTATCAGTTACAGATTTTAGTAACAAAGCCAAACTTTCAGCAGTAATCACGGGTGGAACAATAGAAACAGCAGTATCCACTTCAGCTTCAGGAGGAAGCTCTTCATCTTCATCAGAATCACACATAATCTCAACACCTTCATCGTCAGAGTCTATTGTTAAAATCTCTGTCTCAGGCTGATCTTCAGCATCCATACGAATATCATGTTCTTCAGCAACAATAGCACTTGCAGGGACACTATGCACTGAAACAGATTGTGCTATTACTGGATTTTCACTAACATCTTCCGTTTCTGCAAACTGACCAAACTTCTCCAATTTAATCAAACCTTCAAACTTCTTCTCAGTACCCTTCTTTGCAGTAAGAGCACCAAAACATGAAGGACCCATAGGCTTTAATTCCAACGTATCACCAGATCTCTTCAATTCCGAATAACGCTCATTCAAAATCATCTGCACAAATCTTGGATACATAAGAAACTTATCCTTTCGAAGCCCAATTGCATTTCTTTTCATTGCTTCCAAGATATATCTTGAATAATTAAACGGCTCATTTGTAATCACACATATCAAAGCAGCAGACTGAGTAGTATTCAACTGATCAATTCCCCCTCTATTCTCTGTCATGCACAAAAGAAACATATGCAGCAACAGACGCCAGTATGGATGCACAAACTTCTTTACTAAGGGTGGAAACTTTCCTTCATAGCTCAAACGAGGCAAGATTGCTTCTACTGCTCCAGCTGGAAGTTCTATAGGATCTGATTCTTGATCATTAAATCTTAGCACTTCTCTAATCATCTGCTCAGTCACTATAACTTTCTTTTCTTGAATTTCAGCAACTATAGCTCCCTTTCCTTCAACAACTTCTACTTTGGCACTCTTCCAAAAATCTTGAATAAGGCTTTCATAAACAACTGGATTCTCACGAAGAGCATGAACAATCCGGCATGTATTTAGACCTTTCATCAATGACGTGTACAGCTGCTTGTGTTTCTCTGGTGGAGAAGCCAAATATCCGACCTGATTGTGTGAAGATATAAATTTCAAGTCCATCTTTCTGCACATAACATAACTCAAATAAGTTTCCAACTTTCAAATATAACAGTGATAAAAATAATCCAAAACAAACACTGTTACTGTTCACTCGAGACCATGAGTCACAACCAAAAGGTCTCGAGTCGCAACCATGAGTCGCAACCAGTTGTCTACGAGTCGCAACCATGAGTCGCAACCAACAAACATTGAGTCGCAACCATGAGTCGCAATCTTGAGGTTGCGACTCGTAACCCCTGGTTTCGAGTCATAATTGTTCTTGATTGCGAGTCAAACATCTTCAAAACTTCATCGGAAACATCATCGGAAACTTCAAATCTTCATCGGAATATTCAACAATCATTCATAATTCCTGCAAAAACTTGAATAATGACGTCATTATACCTTGATGATCAATGAGTCGCAACCGGAGATTGCGAGTCGTAACCGGAGATTAATCGGAATCTTCAACAGAACACCGGAATCTTGAAAGAGAATCAGACTTGGTTGCGAGTGAGAAATGAGGTCTCGACTCGCAACCGCCCTTTTATACCATGAAACAGATCATGGGCCATCATGGGCTTGTAACTCTTGGGCTCAACTTTAACTGATTGGGCTTAGACAGATTTTGGGCTCTTTACTTAATAAATTTATCAATCAATTTTTAACCCAATTCAAAACTGATTTAATTTTTAATGAAAATTATCCATTAAACCTTTTGAGCAATGTTTGCAAAATAAAAACCTAAAAACAAAATTAAATAACGAAATTATTTACAAAATAAAATAAGGAAATTTGCATAGATACTCAGGGATCAAATCACAAGGTTTCGGGCTTGACTTCACTTATCAACACTGATCTACTACTGAATGATCTAGACAATTGTCAGTATATTTGTCCCCTTAAACTCATCTCCCTAGACCTTTTCCATATAACTGCCTGTAACTTAATTTATCATGTTTTGATATCTTAACAATGAACACTCAAAACAAATACTAATCAAATCCCGAAATTATAACAGCACACTCTATCATGCAAGTAGCTTCCCTACCACATGTTTCACAAGTCCAATCCAGATCTCTGAAATCTTAACTGGGACTAGATTGAGAAGAGAACAGAATAGATCTGAAATAGAGATGGTATAATATACAGGATCAAATGAGTTTTTCTCAATTTGACATAGGTTTATAGGGTTTCTTTTGGGCACTAAAGGGCCTCTTTCGGGTGTTTAATTGATCTACAAAGCGACAACGTACAGCTAGGTCAGCATGTATCTGGATGCAGCAGAAGCTGTCGTTGCCTAGCACCTCCAGGTCAGCATATATCTGGATGCAGCAGAGGAGATACACGACTTTTTCAGAGAAGATTTCAGAGTCAGACCAAAATTGTGTGTATCGGGACAACATACAGACATTCAAATAGAAATGAGCTAATTCCAAGTGACTTTCTTTCCTGAGGTCATGTACAATTTTTAGTTCTAAACAGAAACAGCCAATGTTTCCAGTCTTAAGGATAGAGCCTACCAACACATCATACTAGAGTCAAAACTATTTCGATACTGGTCTTACATGAGTCAGCCCTCGACCATAAAGTGAAAATTCATTTCATTTCCCAGTCCTGCCACACCTCTTTTTGTATTTTTCAATTTTTCAATGTTTTTGTATTTTTTCAATTTTTCAATGTTTTTGTATTTTTCAAAAATTCTCCCCCTAAATTTGAGCATAAATAAAAACTACCTAAGAATAGAAAACTTTATGAACAAATTTACCTACGAAAAACAAAAACATGCTCAATCAGTAAAACGGATCATTTTTAAAAAATCCACAAGCACTCTGAATTTCGAGCTGCTGACAGGTTTAGTGAACAAATCGGCAGCATTTGCATCTGTGTCGATTTGCTCAAGTGTAATAAGACCTCTGTCAAAGCAATCTCGAATAAAATGAACTTTGATGTCTATGTGCTTGGTTTTGGAGTGAAAAACAGGATTTCTAACAATTTGTATTGCAGCATCATTATCGCAGTAAATAGTAGTGTTGAGATAAGTCAAACCGTAGTCCTGCAATTGATGTTGCATCCACACCACTTGAGAGCAGGAAGCAGAAGCAGCAACATACTCGGCTTCAGCTGTAGATATCGCCACTGTTTGTTGTTTCTTGCATTGCCAAGAAATGAGCCGATCACCCAAAAATTGGCATCCCGCAGATGTAGATTTCCTGTCACTGTCAGTACCTCCAAAATTGCTGTCAGAGAAAGCAAACAAGTCAAAATTGGAATCCCTCGGATACCACAGGCCAAACCGAGGTCGGCCTTTAAGATACCGAAAGATCCTTTTAACAGCAGTAAGATGAGAAGTTTTAGGATTAGCCTGATAGCGTGCACAGTTGCAAACAGCGAACATAATGTCCGGACGGCTAGCTGTAAGATACATCAATGACCCGATCATAGACCTATATTGACGTTGATTGACAGACTCTCCTTCTTCATCTTCAGTCAATAGTGGTCTCTCAGCCATAGGTGTTTCAGCAGGCTTTGCGTCCGTGAATTTGAATTTTGCCAGCACATCATCCACATACTTCCCTTGATGAATAAGAATTCCTTGTGAACTCTGCTTGACTTGTAGACCCAAAAACAGTGTCATTTCTCCAAGAGCACTCATTTCAAACTTCTTTTTCATAACTCCCTCGAATTCCTTGCAAAGATCCTCACTTGTAGATCCGAAAATGATATCATCAACATAGATTTGAACCAAGATTTGATCACGTCCTACTTTCTTGATGAACAGAGTCTGGTCTATGGTGCCACGCGTATACCCATGAGCCAACAGATGCTCTGTTAGTGTGGCATACCAAGCTCGAGGAGCCTGGTGTAACCCGTACAGTGCCTTGTCTAGCTTGTAAGCATAGTCAGGATAGTCTGGATGCACAAACCCTGGTGGCTGCTCGACAAAAATTTCTTCCTTCACCTTTCCATAGAGAAACGCGGTTTTGACATCCATCTGATAAACAGTGAATCCCATGTATGACGCGTAAGCCAAAAAGATTCGGATGGCTTCAAGTCGTGCAACCGGAGCATATACTTCATCATAATCCAGTCCTTCAATTTGTCTAAATCCCTGAACCACCAGCCTTGCTTTATTTCGAACGATGACTCCTGCAGAATCCTGCTTGTTTCGAAATACCCATCTAGTTCCAAGCTTACGTTTTCCTGTTGGCAACTTGACGAGCTTCCATACTCCAAGTCTTTCAAACTGGTTCAGCTCTTCGTGCATAGCATCTACCCAGCCAGGTTCCTGCAAAGCTATATCAATAGTTTTAGGTTCGATTTGAGAAAGATAACAAGAATATAAGCAAGTGTTAATGGTTCCTGTTTGACTCCTGGTCAAAATTCCTGCATTTACAGGACCAATCACATTCTCGATTGGATGATTGCGTTGAACGCTCGTAGGTATGGCCAAATCAGGGACAGTCTCCTCTTCGGTGGTGGTGTTGCTAGACTCCCCCTCATTAGGTGCTGTAGTAGTGTGAACTACAGGAGAAGTGACAACACAATCCTCAGGAATTGGTTCAGGAAATAAAGCAGAGTCACTAGTTGATGCACCCTCAGGAGATCGATTGACCATCGGAGTTGGTGTAGGATGTTGCGTAAACACCATTCCCGATGGATCAATGGTATGATGCTTCACGTTGTCTTGCATCTGTGATTCGTCTTCCATATCTTCAAATGACAATGGTTGTTTGGGAATAGACACACCTGCAACTGAAACATCACTTGACAAAATGTTAAATGATTTAAACAGAGCAGAATAATCGTATAACCAATCAGGACCAACTCTAGCGTCCGTAGCATTCTCTTCAAGCCATTCAATATTGCACGACTCGACGACCTTTTTAGTTACTTTGTTGTATACCCTATAAGCAGAGCCTTTAGCATATCCAACAAAATAACATTCATCACCTTTGACTTCAAACTTTCCATTGGAGTCCATTAGTAATAATACACACGGACAGCCAAAAATACGAAAGTGTGAAACCGAAGGTTTATGTCCTTCCAGAATCTCATAAGGGGTTTTCATGTGACGTTTGTTTACTAAAGCATGATTCTGGATATAACAAGCCGTGCTAACTGCTTCGGCCCAAAAGAAGCTAGGAAGCTTAGAATCAGCCAGCATAGTACGCGCAGCTTCAATGAGAGTACGATTCCTTCTTTCAGCCACTCCATTTTGTTGTGGAGTTCGAGGCGCACTGAACTGACGATCGATTCCCTTATCAATACAGAAAGTATCCAAAGTAACGTTCTTGAATTCTGTCCCATTGTCTGATCGAATAACCTTCACCTTAGTACTCGCCTGATTTTCAGCCAAAGTAATGAATTGTTTGACCAATTCAGCAGTTTCATTTTTGTGGCTGAGAAAATACACCCAAGTGTAACGAGAGTAATCATCGACGATTACCAGACAGTAAGCTTTCTTCCCAATGCTCAGCACATTTACTGGACCAAAAAGATCCATGTGAAGTAGTTCGAGTACAGCTTTTGTCGAGAGTACTGGTTTAGTCTTATGAGGTTTTCGATGAGCTTTCCCTTTCGCACAAGCAACACATTTCTCCACCAACATAAAGTCCTTGATTGGAAGATCACGTACCAGTTGACCTTTAGCTAGACGGTTCAGATTTTTCATATTCACATGCCCAAGTCGACGATGCCACAACAGACCATCATGCTCCGAAATTTTTGAAAATAGACAAGTGATCTCTTCACACGGTTTCTTGTTCATATCAATGACGTAAGCATTACCTTTCCTTTCAGCTGTCATCAAGAACCAGTCTTCTGGAATAACAATCCCAGGCTTAAGAACATGACATCCCTTCTTCGTGAAATGAACTGAATTCCCTCGATCACAGATCTGCGAAATACTTAACAGATTGTGTTTCAGTTCTGGAACATAATTAACATTTTCAAAACTTAAGACGCCGTTTCGAACAGTTCCTTTTAACGTGATTCTGCCTGACTCTCCTCCCGCAAATGAGACATATCCACCATTAAACTCTTTGATATTTTCCAGTTGGGATAAGTCTCCTGTCATGTGCCTGGAACAGCCACTATCCATGTACCAGAGGCGCACGGTAGTCCTCCACAGCTGTTCCTGCACGATTAGCGGGATTAGTTAGATTTAGGAACCCAGCCCATAGTGGATCTGGGTTTTCCTTGTGCATCAATAAACGTCACTCTCTGCCACACTAAATTATCTTTATTCAGAAATTTTGAAACATCCCTTTTGGCGACATTTTGATGATATGATTTCATTGAATTGGATTGCATGCCATTTGCTTTAGGTTTCCAAAACTGTCTTGACCAGTTAGAGTTGAAACTTTCATAAGCGTTACCAAAAGAATTATTTCGATTGCGCTGAAAATTTGTTTGTCTATTCTGACATTGATTATAGCGTTTGGCTGCATTCCAATCCTGATCAGAAGGTCTAGTCCTATGATAGTTGTTCTGCATTGTCTTAGTCTTTGCAGACATCATGGACTTCGAACAGTGATATCGATTAGACGTGACCTTCTGATTTCGCTCTGATGTTTTCTTGTTCGGTGTCCTTGGGAGTTTGCCACAATTTCTGGCAATGTGACCAGCAATACCACAGTTATAACATGTTTGACGTTTCACATTTTTAATATTCTTGACATTTTGACTCTGTTTGCTTGATTTCGTGTGATTTGATGTTTTAGTTTTCTGAACATGTTTGACTTGTGGTTTTTCTTTAGACAATTTTTCTTCTAATGACCTCTCTTTTAGATCAGCATCCCTTTCATTGTTACTTAAACTTGATTCCGAATTTGAACATGTATGAGTTTCATCCAAATGCGTTTTATCAAGGCATTTGTCATCTGAAACCGACTCAGGTTCACTTCCCGAACAAGATGAAGTCTCAACAATATGCTCTTCCTCAATGCATTTGTCATGTGAAACTGATTCAGATTCCTTTTCTGAGCCTAAAGAAGTTTCATCAATATGCATTTTCTCAGAGCATTTATCATGTGACACAGATTCAGGTTCATTGTTTAACACAGTTTCCAATGGGGTCCCACTAGATTCAACATTAGGGACACCCACTGAGACAGATTCAGAAGAAGAATCAGGATACTCTTGATTTTCTTGAGAAGTCGTTTCAGTGGTTTCACTGAATGCATCCTGAGGGACCTCACCTGTAACATTCTCACAAGCTGAAACATTAGAGATATTAGGATCACAAACATTAGTTGAAAAACAATCATCACCACACTTATTGTTTAAATCATCCACACAAACGTTATCAGTTTTGCCCAAAACATCAGGCTCACAAGACGAAACATAAGCTGAAAACGACGCAAACAAAGAACTAGTAAAAGCAATGTCCGACTCAGTTGGTTCAGAATAATATTCAAAATATGGTTCAGAAACATTTGAAATAATAGTCGGTTCACTCCCATGAACATCAGCACACTTTACTTCAGAGCTATCATCTGCACACGAAGATGAAACATTAGGATCAATTGTGCCTTTGTGAACAAAATTTATAGGAGCAGACTTCTTTTTCTCAACTGGTCTGTCATTGAACGATGACTGATTATTTTTGGAACCATAGGTCATTTTACTTTCATTAGTCATCTCCTCCTCAGTCATGGGTAAATAAGTATAATTATCATTATAGGGAGGAGGAGCCTTATTAAAACCCAAACCACATCCTTTCTTTTCTTTGTATGCAAGTTGTTGATCACAAAGATTTTTAACCAATTTACTGGAAGAATCAAACTTCTTGATATTTAATTCATTAATTTGATATCTGTTTTGAATATCTTCCAGTTCCTTAGTTAAGATGCATACCTTTTCTTGAGCTTCTAGGAAATGGGCTGTTTTTACACTCACATCATCCTTTAGCTTGATGATGTCTTTTCGCTGAGCTTCAATCTTTTCTTTGTAAAGCTTCTCATTTTTAGACAAAGTAAAATTTTTATTTTTTATGTCATTATAATCTTGAATGAGCTCAGCGTTATGTATTCTGTAAGCCTCAACCCTTTCCCTACACTCAGGAGTACAGAAAACAGAAATTACCTCTTCTTTGGTGAGACCTTTAACAGGAGCTGAAAGAATTTGAGTCATGAATGCAAAATCATCAGCTGCAGTCTCTTCCTCTGGCTTTGGGCTAGGTTCACTTGAAGTCATGAAAGCAATGTTGGATGTAGTAGTTGGATTCTCTGGAGCTGATATGTTCAAACGCTCAATTTCTAAAGTCCAATCAAAGTTGAGATTTGGCTGAACCACCAGTGCTTGTGCTAATCCTTGCGGCTGTGGACTTCCAGAAGCAGCAGCATCTGCTATACTTGTAGTGGTCACAAGAGCTCTTTCTCGATTAGGAGTTGCAGGTTGGGCAGGAGTTGCAGGAGTTTGATCTCTGTTTATAAGTGGCTGTGGGCAGTTTCGTGCATAGTGTCCTTCCTCATGACAGTTGAAGCAACGAAGATTAAAAGGCACTTTAGCAGCTCCATTCCATGCATTTCCCCACTTGTTTTTACCTGTTCTTTTCACAAACTTTTGGGCTCTGAAGGCCGCCATCGCCATCTGCCAGGTGATGTCCATTTCTTCAACATCATCTGGATGAATCTGTTTCAGATCATCAGAACACCACTTTGGTGGGTCAAGTTTTCCTGCAATAAAAGCATTTAAACAGTTGATCACTGAAGCTGCAATATCCAAGTTTTCCTTTGATTGTTTGGCAAAGAAGGCTATCATTTCGTTGTTAGCAGCGGAAGCAGAAGCAGCAGTAGAGACATTTCCAGAATTTTGAATTGAAGCAGGAGAAGCTGGAGAGATGACTTGATTAGAAGATCCAGATGAGTGCACCTTAGCTGAAGTTGGAGTAGAAGTATTTCGAAACATCTGAAAACCACCTTGAGACAATAATGCTGTGTTGCTGTTGTTAGAGGAAGCGGGAGCAATGGAGTAACCAGCAGCTAGCATACTGTTCTTGTAATTTGTTTCTCTTTGCTTATCATCCAGTTCACATGCCTTAATGTGAGAGATCATCTCTGACAGAGTGCATCGAGCGAGATCTTTAGTCTTCTTGATCATAGCAACATGATGATCCCAACTCTTTGGTAGTGCATTAAGAAGTTGGCGATTTGTAGATGCATTTGTTGTATGAATTTCTTCCATTTGCATTTGGGTGATCAGCTTCACAAACCTCTGAATCTGATTGTCTACCGTTTCACCATAAATATGGTTGAAGTTGTTGAAGTTTTGTTGTAGCAGATTTCTTCGGCTCTCTTTCATATCTTCGTTTCCTTCATATACTTCAATCAGAGAATCCCACAATTCTTTGGCAGATTTGCAGGTGCGAAAGCCAACAGCAATATCAGGACCCAAACCCATGGTTAAGTAGGAAAGAGCTCGATCATCTTCTTCAACAATGAGCACATCATCTTCAGTGTACTGATCCCTAGGTTTCTTTACTTTAAGACCTGGTTCAGTTGAGCTTTCCATCATAATTTCCCTAGGACCTCGCATAATGCTACGCCACAGCTTATAATCCTTAACCTTCAGATGATTTTCAAAACGCCACTTCCACTCAGGAAAATCATTAGCATCAGTTAACCTAGGAATGCGTGTTGTGGTACCAAGCTTTGAATCCAATTCTTGTTGTTCTTTAAGGGCGGACAGTTCACTGTTGTTAGATGACATGATTAATTAATCAGTTAATTAATTAATTAAGTTTGTTTTAAGTCCAAAAGTCAACAGTCCAAAAGTCCGTAAATCAGTGTCGTTGCGAGTCGTAAACTGCTGTGGTTGCGAGTCGTAACTGCTGTGGTTGCGAGTCGTAACCAGAACGTGATGAACCGCAACAAGGATGGTTGCGAGTCGTAACCAGAACGTGATGAACCGCAACAAGGATGGTTGCGAGTCGTAACCAGAACGTGATGAACCGCAACAAGGATGGTTGCGAGTCGGAACCTGCAAAAGAATAAACGATAAGATCTGTTTACTCGCAATCCCGATTTTTCAGCACTTCCAAAATTCAAAGATATCGTAATCTTTGAATCTCTTGACCACCAACTTTCCGTAAAATCAGCAAACACCTTTTCCAGAAATCAACAAACCAAATTCAGTATTATTTCGATGAATCTGTCAAGAACAGATTAAATATATCGCTGCAAAACACTCAACAAAACAGATCAGTAGCATAAATGATTCTTGAATCCGAATGATATCAAAACCGAGCCCTTGAATGGCTTCAATGGCTCTGATACCAATTGTAAAACCCGTGAGGATCTCTCAATGATATCAAACAACCTATTGATTGTGCGGAATTCAATCAATAGGTGATTCAAGAATATATATAAATCTAAGATGAAAACAATAAACAAAACACAAACCGATATCTTGCATTCAATGGCTTAGCAAAGACTGATACAAGACTCAAACAGGAACTCGGTTCCTTCTCCCTTGTGTCGCCCCACTTGTCACCCAAACAACAACCTCAAACAATGAGGTAAATGTTGTTTAAATACAAAACTAACTGGGCCGAAATCTAAGCCCATGCGACACAAGTCTACTAACCCAAACCATACATAACCGGCCCAAACATGTAAACTAAACATAAACATAATCAACCCTCAAACTATGCTAACCTACATGAATAAACCTTTAGGTTCCAACAATTTTCCCTATACGGGCTTGGGTTACGGTACATAGCGTACCGCTTGATCGGGCATCAAATCTCCACGCTTAGTGGGTAGTTGAATAATTTGATCGGCTCGTTTTAAACAGATTTGTTTACTTTACAGCCTTTGGGGGGGTTAATGACCATGTCCCGGATATCCCTGGCATCATCTTACGAGATGGCCACGACCTGAGCACGGGGTGTAGGCGTACTCCCGTGTATAACTCACTTAAAGTGGTGTGTCTATTGATCTTTAACCCGGATACGTTCCGGGCTACTGAACGCATAAGTAACATGTAATTCGTTCACAAGATTATAATATTAAATAATTCTCCCAAGTTAAATAAAATGATTTATGCCACGTGCATCCAAACCAATTTTCAATCATTTTCCAAATGAGTCAGTTGAATGTATTTACCAGTGTAAACTGACGTATTTTCCCAAAAAGACTGAATGCAGGTACTAAACGAAATTTGGCTGGATTATCTCTTAAGCATCAATAAAAGTCTCGCAAGCTTAGGATGCCAGAAGTCTGTTGAACCATAAATGTTATTTTATTTCGATCCGTTCTGTGGATAAACACCGGATATTGTAACTTTGATTACAATAAATAAATTCGGTTGTATCTTATTTTAAATTGCTTCCGCTGTGCATTATTATATTGTGTTGTTTGACTATTATGTTGCCAACCACGTCACGATACTCCCCCACCGGGCCCACCGGTGACACGTGGAAATCGGGGTGTGACAGGTTGGTATCAGAGCCAACTCTGAGTGAATTAAACACTAGCCTTTTGTGTTTAATCTCAGTTACACAATTTGCACATATCTAAACCTTCGAGTCTAGACTTATAACATAGGACAAATTCTACCTTGTCGGTTTTGTTTTGTCCTTTAAATTTTATATTTTGTTATTTGTATCTCATGCTGTATTTGCAGGATTAACGAGGATGCCTCCTAGATTTTTCCGAACGCGAGGACGCGGAAAGAGGCCAGTAGCCGCCCCCAACGACCATGAAGCAGGGCCGTCTAATACACGAGCTCCAGTTGCGACGGAAAGCGAGGACCCCCGCCGAAACAGGCGCAACCAGTTCGAACCAGCAAGGCGATCCGTTTCGCACAGTTCAACACCGCCAGTACAAAACGCATATGGACCATACTCAGGAGACGAGCCTAACAACCCTCTACCTTCATATATACCACTACAAAGGTCTCTGTCCCATCATTCCTACGGGGACCCCACACCGATCTTTAGAGGCCAGTTTAATCCGGCTGATTACCTGCAAGAACCCGTGGGTTTCAACCCACTAGGGCCAGACGATCACTTCTCTGGTGATCAAGCTGACGATATGGATGAGGATACTGACCCCATCATGCCGGCAAGTGGAACCCCGAACCATCCGATCGAGATCTCCGACGGATCCTCCTTTCACGGATCGCCCTATGGTGGTCCAGATAGTTTCCAAGCCCTGTTCGATCAACACCAGTGGTATTATACACCATCACACCACTCGTCGTCACATGGGCAGCATCAGCAGCAGCATTCTCAGCAGCAGCAGGAGCCACAACCACAGCCGCATCATTAAGATTCATCTGAGGATCACCACTTTGTGGCAGTTACACCACCACCTCCACCGCCACCAGTGCAACCGGCACCTCCTCAACCGCCAAGGCGTAGAAGAACCGGTGCACGCATGTCGGTGCGACCGGGGGGCTTAAATTTCAGTTCCCCACAACAGTCAAGTGCTAGTCACTACCCGCCATACCAGGAGGACCCACAAATGGGTGGACCCTCTAACCCTGCCGTACTGCAGCCACCTCCAATGGGTTTTGAAAACCCAATCCCGGCATATACGGGTGGCATGGCTTACAACCCGTTTGAACCGCCAACGCATCACGACTATGGGTACGCGGAGGCTGATCCATACATGGTAACAACGAACTACAACAACCAAGGACCCTATGGGGATCCATGGGGGGTGAGTTACCCGACTCAGGGATACTCGATACCTCCTAGACCCATCATCCGGGCTCAATCATAGCCACCACGGTTTTCTCCCCCAGAAAGGGAGGAAATTCTCCATAGGTTGCAGCAAGTTGAACGGGAAGCTCACGAGGATCGTAGGGAAAGGAAAACATTCTTCCAAGGACTGATGGGTCTGATCAAGGGGAAGAACAAGAGGGATCGTTGAATTCTTCCATCTCTAATGTATAAGCCCCTGCGTGGGTGTAGTTGATTGTTAAGCCCCTGCGTGGGCATGCTTGTTTGTTTTAACCCCTACGTGGGTGTGTGTGGTTTGAATTAGTCCCTGCGTGGACTATAATATTATGTAGTCCCTACGTGGACATGTGTGTTATTTAACCCCTGCGAGGGTAATTATCTGTTTAACTCCTGCGAGGGTAAGTTTGTATTTGGAAGACCCGTTTAGGGCAAATGTGTAATATTCTAAATGAATTAATGGAATGGTTATTTTATAAAATTTCATGTTGCCAATATGTGCATATATAAAGTATAAATGAAATAAATAAATTAAAAATCATTTCCTTTTAAATTAATCTGCCTACATAATTATTTGATTAAGGATCTTAAAGTGTGAAACCTAGCCTCGTGTCAATTATAAGACCGGGCCAAAATGGTAAGACCTGTTTAAAAGATTCAAATCCCTGTTAACATCTTAAAACATGTTAACACTCCAGGCAGAAGTGATTCGTTAAAAATCACGTGTCATTTTTATATGAATAAGGATTCTTTAAGAAGATTCCTAATCCAGTTTAATGATCTCTGAATCTTGGGTTTACATCATCAATTAAGATGATCATATTTAATCATACATGGTAGTATGGTGCCTACGGGCCTTGCTCAATTCTACACGAGCCAAAAGACAGTGGTAGCTATGACTCCCTGTCTAATAAGGGGAATGAACTAGGTTCAAACCTTAAAAGTCTTGATTCTCTGAAATCATAGCTTATAATTTAAATTGTTCATGTGACCCAGCCTTATGTGCTAATATATATAGTTATTGTTTGTGTTTAGGATAAATTTTAATTAAAATCCTAACTTAACACGATTAACAAGTTAACCAAATATGGTCTCTGTTTACCATGGTTAACGAATTACCCTAAGGGGTAATTCCATAATAAACTCCCAAATAAAAGTATTGTTCTTGTTTTCTGCAACAGTTCAATTCAAATGGCTGACTCAAATGAAATAAATAGCCATCCTGTGGAGCCGAATGAGAATGCCCAGATTACGTTAACGGGTGCCGAGTTAAAAGCAATCATAGACGGCGCTGTTACACAGGCTTTGGATAGACAGTATGAGGAATACAGTGGTACTCGAAGTAGGACCCACTCTGCATCACATTCAAAGCCCAGGACACATTCTGAGGCTTATAACAAGCCTCCTCCCAAAAAGAATGGACCCAAGAAAGATGGTGATGACCGTCAGTCCACCAACTGTCAAAGTGACCCATCTCAGCATATAGTACTGCATCAAGGACCCCGTAACAAGGGTTGCACTTACAAGTACTTCGTGTCTTGTAAACCCAAGGATTTTACTGGGGAAAAAGGGGCCGTCGACTGTATGACATGGCTGGATGAAATGGACACGGTGGTGGATATCAGCGGATGCGCTGAAGGGGATATAGTTAAGTTTGTGTCACAGTCCTTCAAGGGTGAAGCATTGGCATGGTGGAAATCTCTAATGAAGGCCTCCGGAAAGATCCCGTTGTATAGCATGTCTTGGGATCAATTCATTGCCCTGATCAAAGAAAACTTCTGCCCTCAACACGAGGTGGAGAAGATAGAATCTGACTTTCTATCCTTGGTGATGAAGAACCTCGATTGTCAAGCTTATCTGACAAGCTTCAATACACTGTCTCGGTTGGTTCCCTACCTGGTAACCCCGGAGCTAAAAAGAATCGCTCGCTTTATTGGTGGTTTGGAACCCGAAATCAAGTCCAGTGTAAAAGCTTCTCGGCCAGTTACCTTCAGGTCTGTAACTGACCTTTCCTTATCCCTCACTCTGGATGCGGTCCGGCAGAGATCGCAGAGGAATAAGGCGGCCGAGAAGAGGAAGAGTGAAGATGATGGTTCGCGAAGATCGAATAAGAAACACCGTGGGAACGGTGATAACAAAAAGGGATCTGAGTCGAGGAAGGATGGGCATAAGTCTGATGAGAAGCCCAGGTGTAAAATTTGCAAGAAGCAGCACTATGGAAAGTGCAGACTGGAGTCAAGCTCTCAGACTCAGTCAAAATCATTTGCTTGTGGAATTTGCAAGTCCACGGACCATAAAACCCTGGATTGCAAAAAGATAAAAGATGCAACGTGCTACCGTTGCAATGAGAAGGGGAACATCAAGACCAACTGCCCAAAATACAACAAGAAGCCTGAGGAGGCTAAGAAGACTAATGCCAGAGTCTTCAGAATGGACGCGAAAGAAGTTGTGCAGGACGATAATGTCATAACAAGTACTTTCCTTGTAAATGATGTCTTTGCAAGAGTACTTTTTGATTCAGGCGCAGATAAGTCTTTCGTAGATCACAAGTTTTGTAAATTATTGAATTTACCTGTCAAAACCTTAAACGCAAACTATGAGGTAGAATTAGCAGATGGTACCATAGAAACCGTCTCTACTGTGTTAGATGGATGTGTTATATCCATTAAGAACCATTCTTTTCCTCTGTCTCTACTTCCGTTTAAGTTAGCCGGTTTTGACATAGTTCTGGGTATGGACTGGTTATCTCATAACCAGGCCCAAATCGTCTGTAACATGAAGCAAGTAGTGATAAAGACTCCGTCTGGTGAGTCACTTACCATTCGGGGAGATACCCAGTATGGACTACCTGAGCACGTAACTATGCTCAAGACTTCCAAGTGTTTGAAGAAGGGGTGTGTCATCTACATGGCACAGGTGATTATTGATGAGCCCAAACCGAAGTTAGAAGACATCCCTGTCATCTCTGAATACCCAGAAGTGTTTCCTGAAGATCTACCTGGGTTACCACCAGATAGACAAGTCGAATTCAGGATCGATATCATCCCCGGAGCAGCACCTGTTGCTAGAGCTCCATACAGATTGGCACCCACAGAAATGAAGGAGTTGCGGACGCAGCTAGATGAATTGCTGGCTAAGGGTTTCAGTCGACCTAGTTCATCTCCTTGGGGAGCGCCAATCCTGTTTGTCAAGAAGAAGGATGGGTCGATGCGTCTGTGCATCGACTATCGCGAGCTTAATAAAGTCACGATCAAGAATAGATATCCATTACCCAGGATCGACGATTTGTTCGATCCGCTTCAAGGGGCAAGTTACTTCTCAAAGATCGATCTGAGGTCAGGCTACCATCAGTTGAAGGTTAAGGATGAAGACGTCCACAAGACGGCATTTAGGACTCGCTACGGTCACTACGAGTTCCTAGTGATGCCTTTTGGGCTCACCAATGCACCAGCCGCGTTCATGGATCTCATGAATCGCGTCTGCAAACCTTACTTAGATAAATTTGTTATCGTCTTCATCGATGACATCCTTATTTATTCTAAGAATCAAGCTGACCATGAGAAACACCTTCGTTGTATTCTCAAACTCCTACATCGGGAGAAGCTCTATGCCAAATTCTCTAAGTGTGAATTTTGGTTACGAGAAGTCCAATTTCTTGGACACGTGGTCAGTGAGCGTGGTATCCAAGTGGATCCCGCTAAAGTTGAAGCTGTTATGAATTGGCAAGAGCCAAAGACGCCTACGGAGATTCGTAGCTTCCTGGGATTGGCAGGATATTACAGGCGTTTTATTGAAAATTTTTCAAGGATTGCTGCACCCCTAACTTCCTTGACCAAGAAGAAAGTAAAGTTCGTTTGGGGCCCTAAGCAGCAAGAGTCCTTCAATGTTTTGAGAAAAAAGTTGAGCAACGCTCCTGTTCTTACATTACCTGAAGGCGCTGAAGAATTTGTAGTTTACTGTGACGCATCACACACTGGCATGGGGTGTGTGCTTATGCAGAAGGGCAAGGTTATTTCCTATGCATCACGGCAGTTAAAGGTGCACGAAAAGAATTACACCACCCATGACTTGGAGTTGGGTGCCGTTGTGTTCGCACTAAAACTGTGGAGGCATTATCTTTACGGAATCAAGTTTGTGATCTATTCTGATCACAAGAGCCTCCAGCATCTGTTTAATCAGAAAGAATTAAACATGAGGCAACGCCGTTGGATGGAGACCTTGAATGACTATGATTGTGAAATCAAGTACCATCCCGGCAAGGCGAATGTAGTCGCCGATGCCTTGAGTCGGAAGGAAAGGGTTAAGCCCATCCGAATCAATGCCAAGCGCATGGAAATAAAGAATAGTTTGATAGAAAGGGTGTTAGCTGCACAGAAGGAAGCTGTGTTGGAAGCTAACTATCCTAATGAAAAGTTAGGAGTAACTGAGGAGCAGTTAACTCTTAGCAAAGACGGAATTCTACGGTTAAATGGACGAATACGGGTTCCAATTTTTGGAGGACTTCGTGATGTCATCCTCCAAGAAGCCCATAGTTCCAAGTACTCCGTTCATCCTGGAGCTGATAAGATGTACCAGGATCTAAAGGCAAATTATTGGTGGATAGGCTTGAAAAAGTCTGTGGCCACTCATGTAGTAAAATGCTTGACATGTGCGCAAGTCAAAGCCGAGCATCAGAAACCGTCAGGTTTGCTACAACAGCCTGAACTTCCTACGTGGAAGTGGGAAATGGTAACTATGGATTTTATTACCAAGTTACACAAGACGAGGAAAGGAAATGATACGATATGGGTTATAGTTGACCGACTGACTAGGTCAGCTCATTTCTTACCCATCAAGGAGACTTATAGCTCCGATATGTTAGCCCAGTTATACGTTGATAAGATTGTAGCCCTACACGGTATACCTGTAGCTATTATCTCTGACCGGGATACTAGGTACACGTCACATTTTTGGAAGAGTTTCCAACAATCTTTGGGCACACGTTTGAACTTTAGTACGGCTTACCATCCTCAGACAGACGGTCAGAGTGAGCGTACTATTCAAACGTTGGAAGACATGCTGCGCGCATGTGCGATCGATTTGGGAGGTAGTTGGGATAAGAACCTACCATTGATCGAATTCTCCTACAACAATAGCTACCATACCAGCATAAAGGCTGCGCCTTTTGAGGCATTATACGGTAGAAAGTGTAGATCGCCAGTTTGCTGGGCGGAAGTTGGAGAAGTCCAGTTATCAGGACCAGAGATCGTGTTCGAAACAACGGACAAGATTGTCCAGATTCGTAACAATCTCCAAGCTGCCCGGAATAGGCAGAAGAGTTACGCTGATCCAAATCGTAAGGATTTTCATTTCGAAGTGGGTGAAAAAGTCCTACTTAAAGTGTCACCCTGGAAAGGAGTGATGCGATTTGGTAAGAAAGGCAAGCTAAGCCCGAGATACATAGGACCTTTCGTGGTTATCGAACGTGTCGGGTCAGTTGCCTATAAGTTGAACTTACCAGAAGAGCTCAGTGGAATTCACAATGTGTTCCACATCTGCAATCTAAAGAAGTGTTCCGCTGACGAATCACATGTCATGCCACATACAGATGTGCATATAGACGCGAGCTTAAAATTTGTTGAAAAACCTTTGTCGATTGAAGATCGACAGGTAAGGAAGCTTCGAAGGAAGCATATACCTTTTGTTAAGGTCAAATGGGATGCCCGTAGAGGTCCCGATTATACGTGGGAGGTTGAATCCACGATGAAAGAAAAGTACCCTTACTTGTTTCAGTAAATCTCGGGTCGAGATTTATTTTAAGGGGGTGAGGATGTAACACCTCGAAAATTCACGTCCTATAATGTGTAGACACGTGTCAAATGTTAAACGTGTGAAAGAGATATTATAGAAGGACTAAAGTTGACAAACATGGAAAGTATGTGAATATACGTATTCTAAGTGTCAATTGTGAATAAATATATTGTACATTAACCCTACATGATGCTCATACCTTCAAACGAATAAATCATGGATCATACGAAGCTAAAAGTGAGAGATTACAAACTACAGGGGCTAATTGTGTCAACATGTTTAATTTATACCTCTGAGTGACCTTTTGACGAACCCGAAGCATTGTAACTGTTAATTATGCTCACTAGAATACTCGACATAAATTTCAAAAAGTTTCGTAATCGTATGAGAAAGTTATGATCAAACTCGTGTGTGAAGTGTTAAAGCGTAAACGTCGAAAGTTAGAACTTTTCGGGTAACAACAGAGTTAACCGAGGACTAAACGAAGTGGGCATATATTTTAAAGCCCTTTTTGATCAAGGTCGAAGGATCATAATGCAATAAATGCAAGGAACAAGAGCCTTTTCAAGGTTTGAAGAGACAAGGACTGAAAATGCAAATTAACGAAAGTTGTTTGGCTGACCCACTAGGGGGTCGCGTAGCGCGAGCCTGAAGGCTCTAGCAGTGGCGCTAAGCCACTGCCATGTCTGGGCAGAATCCGAACTTTACGCATAGGGGCCTGCTAAGAGCCTTTGTGGGCGACTTTAACTCGATTTTTCACTTCACTTGACCCCTAAAACAACCCCTAAACATGTAGGACACATGTTGGTAACTCATGGTCAGTCCTAGACTTGTTTGTCAATCATCTATGGTGAGTGACTTTGCTATAAATAGGCCTTCAATGTCTCAAACATTCCTCACACCTTTCTCCTGCATTTGTGGATCATTTCTGGAGCTATCAAGCAGCCTCAAGTGATCAATCTCGTGCATAGGACTCTTGTAAGTCTGCTAGTTCTTGTTTAGTTGAGTTTAGCTTGTTTAATTAGCTAAAAGTCAAACCGTTGTAATTACGGTTTGACTTCGAGATTAGTCAATAATGGCTCAGTCATATCTCGAATTAAAAGTAGTTATAGGATGGTATTTATGTGGGTAATAAAACCCCAAAAGGGTTTCCCCTGATCACCATCCTAAGCAGGTCAAATGTCGGGTCAAACCTTTACTTAAAAAGTCAACATAATGCTTAAAATGTCATTTATGCATAATTAGCTATCTAGAACATATATAACCTGTTTGATCATTGTTATAACTTAGTAGTTAGTGTAATAACATGTCCAAACCTGTTCAACCCGACTATTTCCTGTTTAGACCCGGTTCGGAACCGAAAGTCACATAGTTTGACTTTCATGTTGACTTTCAGTTCTGACCCGTTTGGGCATGTATTAGAAATGCCTCAGAGATTTAATTGGATTAGGATACATGTTAGAACAACCCTCTGTGATTATACACCTTGGTTCACTAGTTATCCAATTAATATGCATATTTCCGTTAGTTGCTCATACGTTGACCGTTATGCCCTTATTACCTTAAAACATGATTTATGAAAATGTAAAAGTGTAGAAACCTTTGTTACTGATATATAAACTTGTATGCAAAGTTTGACATCAGTTTGACTTGTAGATTAAGAGTTATGCTCATTATCGCTAAACTAATGCTTTATGTTAATAAAGTGGCGTAATTAGCGTATAGCTTAGTTAAACATACTTTTTGGTATCAAATCTTTTACCCACTGATATGATATGTTATTTTGGGATTTTTAAAGATTTTTAATTAATTTTAGGCTGAGCATAACTCATAGTCGTAGGCTTAATTCAGTAATTGTCGGTTTTGCCCTTACGTGCCATAAAATGAGTTTTACATATCTAAACGACCTCAAACCTTTTGCTACTGATTTGTTATGATAAATAAATTATTTTAAGCCTTCTGGAAATATAACAATATCAGATTTAAGTATCAAACCCGGTAATGGCCTTTAATCGCCTAAATTAGCGTTTTTAACGCATAGTATGTTTTAAAATCACATTGGACATACCCGGGTTGATACCTACTGATATAAGAGGAAAATTATCATATTTTAACAGTAAGCAAAGGTTGATAAACTCAGACTTCAGTTTTGAGCTTTTCGGCTTATGTGAAATTACCAAAATACCCCTACGGGGCCTAGTTTGGTTAAAGATGATAAATTTCACATATATACTTTAGCCTACTGTTATAACTCATCAAATTGAGTATGTTTGCTGTTTACATCAGACCTGTAACTCAGTTAAGCATTTAAACTCTTTTACAAACCTTAAAATGACCAAACTACCCCTACGGGGCATAGTTTGTGTTTAAATTAGTTAGGGGCATAACGAAAGACATCCTACTGATGTTACAACATATTTGAAGCATATTAACTTAGGAAACCTGTATATGGCTCTTACGGATACCCATTACACATATTACGCGTTCGGCTCGGCTTATGTAACAAGTTTACATAAATTAGCCGAAACGGGTCAAACCTTATCAGTTTTATCTCAAAATCCAGAATGTGAATAATAAACCCATGTCAAACAAGTCTTCAAACTTGTCGGGTCTGAATCACATTCTATCCGGTCTTTGCTTAATCGTGCGTACGAACCGTATCTTAGAAACTAGTCGGTCTAAGCTTAAGCTTAATTAAAGAACCGCTAGGATTCTAATAGGTTATATTTAACCTTCGTTCCAGATTAGGAGAACCAGTAAAAGATACTTGCCATTCTGCTTATTGTGATTTATACTTCACGTGAGGAACTGTAAATGAGGATGCCATAAAAAAACCAAAACGAATTTACGAAGTACGGTGCGAAACAAATCGTTCATGGCGGATTGAAATGTGGAGGGTGCATTAGTGAGGCCGAAGGGCATAACGACGAACTTGTAATGGCCATCCATAGTGCAAAAAGTGGTTTTGTGTATGTCATCCGGGGCGACTCGGATTTGGTGATAACCGGACCCTAAATCAATTTTTTAAAAAATGGTTGCGCCATGAAGCTCATCCAAAAGTTCATCGATAGTGGGAATAGGGAAACGATCACGGACTATCACGACATTAAGTGCACGGTAGTCAACACAAAAACGTCAACTTCCGTCTTTCTTTTTCACCAAAAGAACCGATGATGAAAAAAGGACTTTGGCTCGGGCGAATAATGCCGCTGTTAAGCATTTCGGAAATGAGTTGGGTCATGATTTGTTTTTGAAAATGAGGGTAGCGGTATGGTTTTACGTTGACGGGTTGGTTGTTATTTGTGAGTGGTATGTGGTGATCGTGATAACGGGCCGGCGGTAAGGATTGCGGTTCGGAGAAAACGGGTTGGAACAATTCCAAAAGGGCGGTGATGTTAGGGTTGGATGTCATCGTGGTGGCAGTGTTGGTTGTGTCGGTGCTAGGTGTTTCCACAGTGAGCGTGTGAAGGGATGCAATGGACCCATGGCAAAGTAAAGTTGATAGAGAGCACGGTGAAACTGGACTAGTGAGCGGTTCACCACGTAAAGTGGTGATGCGACCGTTGTGTGTAAAAGAGATTTATGGAATGGAAAAATTTGCCATGATTGACCCAAGTGTTCCCAACCAAGCGATACCCAAGACGATGTCGGCTCCTTGAACAGGAAAGATGAAAAACAGAATAGTGAAATTCGTTTTTGGAAGTTGAACATCGACGCCGGGACAAAAACCTTGACAGTGGATGAATTGACCATTTCCAACCATAACGGAAAATGGTTGCAAGGGTTGGGTAGGTAAGGCGAGTGTTGCCGCGATACGTGGTTGGATTATATTGTGGGTACTACCACAATCGATCAAAACGGTAACCGGAACACCATTAATGTAGCCGGTAACATGTAGTGTTTGCATCGAACTGAGACCGAAAAAGGCCGCATCAGACAAGGACATGGATTGTAACACGTAGTGATCCGTAATGGTGTCATCGATGGGCGGTGTGGGCGTAGTCTCGGTCATGGATTGCGGGTCTTCGTTATCAACGATTAGAAGAAATTGTGGAGGAGAGCATTTATGACCGGGAAAGAATTTTTCCGGGCACCGGTAACAAAGGCTGTCGCGTCTACGTTGTTGTATTGCTTCTGGTGAGAGTTTCGTGAATGGTAATGGCTTTGGTGGAGAAGGTAATAATGGAGGAGATGATGTGTTGGTTGGTTTGGATGAGGACGTAGGAGAAGGCTGAGAATTAGGAGGGATTGTTGTTTGAGGAGCAATATTTTGGGTGGGGTATGACTTGGGCTGATAAAAGGATTTGGGTTTATTAACATGTGCAAATTTATCCTCAACTCTCCTGGCCAGTCCACATGCATCGTGAAACGTTGTGGGCTTCAAGACAGCTAGTTCGGCTTGTAACTCAGGTTTGAGGCCGGAGATAAAACAATTTGTTAGGGTTTGCGCAGACAAGCCATTGATACAATTGCTAATTTTTCAAATTCTGTTTGATATAAAGAAACCGATGCGGTTTGCCGGAGTTTAAACAGAGTGGCTTCGTGATTTTCATACGATGATGGACTGAAGCGAAGCTCTACCTCGTGTTTTGTAACAACCCGCACGTTCGTGTGTTGTTACTACTCGTTGTACTCGTTACGCCTAGCACCAGAGATTCGGATCATAATGTAGCTTTATCGCATACTCATTCTTAGTGTCGTGTTGGTTCAAGATCTGATTTCTAACAAAGAGACGACTGATTTCGGGTTAACCAAGAACGACCATCACGAATCAGTAAACCGGTCAGATGGGGCTTCTCTTGTTTAGCACGTCACAACACCGTCTCGATCAAAACCGCCAAAACCTTCAAATTTAGTCAAGTGCCAAGGACGACTAGATCGTCCGGACGGACAGGCAGTCAATCCGAACGGACAGGTAGTCATCCGAACGGACAAGAAAACCATCCGAACGGACAGGACAACCATCTGAACAGACAACCGTCCGAACGGATCTCACCTTGGGTCCCACACTTGACTTTAATTTCAACAATTTGGAGTACTGTCCGATCCATTGACACCTTGCTCCGTTTAACGCACAATTCAAAGCTCACGCTATCGATATGTAATCAGGGTAATCTCAGACGCGCCCCCTTCAATCCAACCAAGTTGTGTTTACTTGCTGAACACCGACTGTGAGTATACTCGAACCCTTTTTATCGCATTTTGGGTGTAACATACGTTTTTATTAAATCAAACTTATCAAAACGAATTATTCAATCAACATACTTATCACTTGCGACTGACTGTTATGCATATTTACACGTGATGCTAGTTACATATGTGTTAGGACTTATACTCGTGAGGTCCCGCCTTAACTAGTATAGTACTATAGCACCCGACGGGGTCTAGTTAGGATGAATAGAAATCGCAATCGCAGCTCAAGTGACTTAGCTGGTAGTATCTGTCTTATGCATGTATGTTGAGGTATCTCGTTTATGTATTTGGAAATTCGCAGCACTTTTATCTATTTACGCTTCACTATCAAAACTTGTATACTCGCCAATACTTTAGTATTGACGTTGTTTTAACGTATGTTGCAGGTTTAGTCGCAGTCTACATCAAATCAAGCTAGGAAGTCTAGAAACTCACCTAAAATCTAGGTTGTCGGATTTGTATTGTTCGAGAGGAAAAGAAATATGTGATAACTTATGTGATTGTATTGTTTGTTAGTATGGGATAACAAATGTAATCAATATTGTCGCTTTAGTTGTTATGGATTCTCTTGAGCAATCTAATTCGCCTAGTGCCGCGCCCCGATGATTCCGCCATCGGTTGGGGTGTGACAGATAGGAATCAGAGCCATAACTATAGGGAATTAGGCCAGACTTGACCTAGTCTGGGTCGATGTCTTAGAAACGACCTAGTCTATAGTCTAGGTACCAATGGGCCGACTCGTGCGAACCCAGTAGGATTTGCACGGGCCTACTTGATACTCTCGTTTGAATCCGCTAAAAAACTACCACTTCGCGTGAACACCGCATTCTACAACTTCACGCGAAGTGCCTTTCCTAAGGCTGGAATGTTACTTAGCATTTCCTAAGGCTAACACAATACACACGTTTTCTAAAATACTCATATAACACAACCGAGCGGTCCAGTCGAGATCAGGCGTGAAAACCAAGAAGTCTCGATCAGATAGCTCACTCAGCGCATTTTTCTAGCATGAGAACTTTCCGTTGAGCTAGGAGTGACATCCATATCTCAACGAAAGTCTCCATTTCAAAATCCAGTGGAACTCCCGAATTTATTCGAAGAGCACAACCACAGTTAGGAGCGAAGTTATTAAGTCAGGGGTGAAACCCGTATCTTAATAAACCGTTCCACTCTCAACGAAATGGTTTTCAAAAAGCTCTCACCAAGGACTCGACTATGATGATAAATTGAGCCACGTGATGACAAAGAAGACGAAGGCCATGAGCTGCATCCCAGTGGAAGCATAAGCCTTCTAGGGCAATTCGCATGCACGAGTTGGTTGGTTATGGTTGAGTTACCTTGGGCAGTCGACGCCTAAACACCCGAGGCACTCTATCTACTTTTCTAGCTTACGACTCGCCGATTATACGCTTATCAGAATCTATTTACGCTTATGTGTTTACACTTTTAAAATTTACGCTTTATCGATTTCTCGATTTATCAACTTATCAATTTTCTCTCTCTGGTTTATAAACGCACGACTCGCACAGCTATCGCAATCTGAAATGAAAACCGAAGGTTCGCAACAAAACTGATGTCTAATTGCTCGTTTTCGCTCTCGCTCTCTCCCACTTCATCGCGTCCTTACGCATACTACCCCGGCATGTGTGTGTGTAAGTACAAACTACAACCAACTATATGTAAAAAACGAATCAGTTGTGTGGGAATCTAGGAATCTCGTGCCTCCTATGTGAAATCTATTATATTACTCACAACAAGTTTTAATCGCGCTCAATTGCCTCGCAAACTCAAAATCATTATGATTGAATCTCACTCCAAATCTCTCTCTCTGTCTAGATGTCTTCCAACGACTTTACTTCGAGACAGACAGCTAGGAGAAGAGCCAAACGAAGCGCCGAGAAGAGGATTGCCTCGCTTGTGGTCAAGGAAGTGGCCAAGGTCGTTCCTCAAATTGTCGCTCAAGTGCACTCTCTCAGCAACTCTCGAACCCCGGAAGACTCTAAGACAGAAGCGCCACAATCTGCTTTCCTTTACAAACACTTCAAAGCCTGTGGCCCGATGGAGTTCATGGGTGAAGGAGGTGTGTCCCAACTACTCCAGTGGTTCGATTCTATCGAAGTTACCCTTCGTCAGAGTGGGTGTCCCGATGGTTTTCGTACTACTTGCGCTACCGGAGTATTTCAATCGCGAGCACTCGACTGGTGGACCGCCGAACGTAACAAACGTGGGATCTCCGCAGCTTACGCTCTCTCTTGGGATGAGCTGAAAGAGCTCACGAAGAAAGAGTACTGCCCTCCCCATGAAGTCCAGAAGCTAGAAGACGAATTTTGGGAAATCAAGCAAATCGAAGGTAATAATGCTGGCTACACTACAAGGTTTAAACAGCTTAGCATAATCTGCCCTAGTCAAGTCAACACTTCAGAAAAAGCCATCACGAAGTACATTCGCGGCTTACCTGAAGGTGTGGGCGATTTTGTCGAAGCTGCAAGACCTGCTACCATCGAAGAAACCTACCGCTTGGCCGCATGAATCAACGACAAACGAGTCTTGAACGGATTCTTCTCCAAGAATCCTATCAAACAAGCCCATCAAGCAATCGTCTTCGATTCATCCGACGATTCTTCCAATGATTCTACTGATGATTCTTCTGAAGATTCCTCCGACGATGCCTCCAGCGAATCATCAGACGAATCCGCCGACGACACTGCATCATCTCAGGGAGCTCAGCCCAGCCGTAAATGAAAGACCATGAGCCCAGACTCCTCAACAACTGGACTGTCGCAACCAGAACCTCTCCGAGCAGCTCTAGTTCACTTGAAACGTGCCTACAACGGAACCCATCCCCTGTGTTACACGTGTACGTATCATCACCCGCCAGAAGCTAACTGTCGCTATTGCGCGAATTGCAACTGGTATGGTCATCTTACGCAGCACTGTCGCACAGGACCGCAGCCTTGAGGATTTTCAGCAGCAACCGCAGTCTTCGCAAAAGTACTCCACAACAACGTTATTTTGCTTATTAATGTTGTTGTTGTAATAATACGACTTATCCCCGTCAATCTCTTTTATTTGTGGATGCTTATTCTATTTCTCGACGCGATACGGACTCTATTTATCTCTCACTCTCTCGCACTCGTGCACAATCTATATGCTAGCACTATGTACTATATAATTTACCCCTGCTATGCGTTCTTGAGATAAGGTACGATAAACGTGCAAGAATCAAATTAATCACGGGTGCACACGGGATTATTTTGGTTAGTGCACGGAGATCGTAGTGAGTTTCAATGATGCCTTAACGTTCAGGGCATGGTTAAGTATGGTGGATACGCCGCTGGTAATTCCTATATATAAGCGTCTTGACCATGTCTGACGAAGTATGACACCTATTCACGGAACGAAGGCGTATAGTTGAAATATGACGGTGTTTTGCCATGCTAACCGAAGTTTTGTGAAGAAAGTGCCATGTGGAGTTGGAACGTAGACCTATTATACTATTGTGGTTATTTTCGACACATTACACTACATCGCAGGGTGTAACAATCTCAATCGCAACTGAAAGTGTGTAATCGCATGACTTTTCGTAAGTCAACACGCTCGCAATCGCATTATCGCTAGAATCTACCTCGCAATCGCTATTGCTTATTATGAGTATTTCGCAATCTCAATCGCTTATTGTGTGTTCGCTCAATCGCTTATTATGTACATCGCGCTATCGCAAATCGTGGGTATCGCTCTATGTTGGAACTTTTGAGATCGTTCATTCTTGTACTGGATTAGTTTTATCATAGTTTGTAGCTTGTTTTAAAGTCTAGGGGCCTATTTTGTAATTTCATGAAATTAGCAAACCTGACCTAGTGTAGATAAGATGCCAGCATAATTATAATTATGCTGGCAAGTTAGGTTCTATATAAACTCAAGCATTGTTGCCCTAGCCAAGCTTTTGGCTCTTTTGGTGAATAGAAGTGTTGTTTACATTCAATCTTTGATATTGTGCTCTAATCAGATTTCCAAGGTGCTTTAGTGATTTACATTCTTGTTTGGATTCAATACAACACTTGTTGTATTCATCATTCCATTAGCTCCATCTTCATTCTTGATTCTTCTTAACTTTTTCATAGTACAAACACTTAATCAATAGGTGTTTTGGACTACAACAGTCAACCACTGTGATCCGGATTGATATTGGATCTACAATTTGGTATCAGAGCCTTAGTGCTCTTGGTTGTTGTGTTTTTGTTAAGTTTTTTAAAGTTTTGAAGGTTTTTCAAAGTTTCAAGGTTTCTCAAAATTTTGGACTTAAAATGGACTGATTTGGTGTGTTTAATCGATAGGTTGTTGTTAATCTGTGATTAGGGAATCATTTTGGACATTTTGATGCATAAAAACATGGTTTTTGAGTCGTTTTTGGGTGATTAGAGGGTTTTAGTTCGTGTTAAACCCTCTGGTTGGCGAAGATAATCTTGAATATAGCGAAATTATTTTGAAGATAGCGAAATCATTTTTGAATACAGTTAACTTAAGCTTGAATATAGCGAAATCATTTTGAACATCGCTTAATCGTTAGTTTCGCCGACTAAAACTCGAGCGAAGTTGTTGATCTCCGGCGAAATAGTGCCAGTTGTCCCTATAGCGAAATTATCGAAGATGACTTAAAGAACCGTGATAAAGAACCACAGCGTTTTTATCACGGTGTACGGCGAAATAAGCCAAACTAACGTGTGTGTTTATTGTATCAGCGGAATTAGCTTCTTCGCTCGTGCAGGATTTCTCCGCATACCGGCGAAGATAGTTGACCAGCGAAGATCATCGGAGAAATTGGTGCTGTTCCTCTAAATTCAGTCAGATCTCCGGCGATATTACCTATTTCACCGGCGAAATTGTTCACCTGCAGTCTTTCAGCGAAATTAACCTCTGATCAGCTTTCTTAAGTCAAAAACAAGTCAAGATGTCCGTGAATCAGCTAAGTCCAATTGCTCAAGCTGAACTTGAGACCGGAACCACCACAAGACCACCAAAGCTGAAAGGAGCTGAAGATTTCGGTACTTGGAAGAATCGAATCAAGTCATTCTTCGAATTCACTGACTACAACCTATGGCTTTCTATCATCGCTGGACCCCACATTCCAATGGTGGTTCGAGGAGATGTGATAGTCAATAACGACGACCCCACAACCTTCACCGATGAAGACAAAGCTCTAACCCAACGCGACCGTCGTGCACATGCTGCCTTAACCATGGCTTTGTCAACTGACGACTGTAACATGTTTGAAGAATATAGAACTGCTAATGAACTATGGCACGCTTTGATCGAACACTACGAGGGAAATGAAGAGCTGATTGAGAGAAAAAGAGACATGGTGCAGAAGCAATACGACATGTTTGGTGGAATTCGTGGAGAAAGCCTTTTTGATCATATCAGTCGCTTTCTGAATATGATGACCAAGATGAAGAAGGCAGGAAATCCTGTCACTAATTGTGCTGCCATAAAGAAGCTTCTAGATTCACTTCCCAAGGAATGGAGTCTTCAGTGCATGATGATAAAAAGAGACTTCCTCAACAACCCAAATCCTGTCACTTTGTCCGATTTAATCAACACTCTGAAGGCTTTTGAAATGGACGTCAACAAACCCGAAATGAATACAGCTGGTTACTCCCCAAAGGCAGCTGAGACCTATACTGGACTAAAGAATGTGGCATTTCTAGCTTCAGGAGCCACCAGTAAACAAGCCTCAGAGATGTCCTACTTTAACGTTTCCGCAAGCGCGTCAAAGGCTCCACAATCTAGTGATAAGGCTGTTGTGGTTGGTGATACACAAGCTTTGAAAGTGTCAACTGAACATGTGGCACTTTTTAACATGTTTTTGAGTAGCTATGAAGCTTTAATATTGGGAGAACTCAAGAAGGAAATACTCACTGCAGAAGACATGTATCAGGTTGATCCAGATGACATGGAGGAGATGGATTTGAAGTGGCAGATGGCTATGATCACTTTCAGGTTGAAGAAGTTTCAGGATAAGACTGGAAAGCGTGTGGGTCTTGGAAAAGCTGGTTTTGAAAAATCCAAACTGAGATGTTACAACTGCAAGAATCTTGGTCACTTCAAGCGTGATTGCCCCTTGTTAAAGGAAGGAAACATTGAAGCCACTCCTGCTGTGAAACAAATCACTATCGAAGAAAACAAAACCAACGCATCTCCCAACATACCAAAAGCTCTCGTTGTTGAAGATTATGATTGGGGTGAAGAAATTGCTGAGGCAAAGGAACAAGTCAACAAAGCTCTCATGGCAAAGATCTCAAGCGGGTCGTCATCAAAACAGTTTGAGAAACAGACTGCTGGAATCCCAAAGGGGGATAACATTGCTGACAAGGGTCTGAAAAACATTCGCATCTCCCCGGAGCCTGAGAAAGGAAAGAACTCTAAAGAAGCTAAAAAACCCAAGGAGCATGTTCCTAAGGAGTCATCTGATGAGAAGAAAGAAAAAGTCTCAGCAGCAGCAATGAAAATAGAATCCTCCAAGGAAAAAGCTGACAAAGACTTGGTAAATAGTATTCCACATAACTTTAAAGTAAATTTATGCACACCATCATGCGTTGATGTCGTGGCACATTATAAATCTCTTAATCTAGAATTTGAGAGGCAAAAAGACAAAGCTTTAAAATTTAACAAAGAACTTAAACAGAATGAGGCCGCATATCAGAGAAAGTTGAATTCAACTTTAGCTGAAATGCAGACTCTAAAAGAATTTGTTTTTAGAAAAGATTTTATCATTAACGATCTTACAGATAGACTAGAAAAAGCTTTGAACGAAAAGAATAAATTGCAAATTATCATAGACAAATGGAATGTCAGTCAGAAGGCCTTTACTAACATCAAGAACGGCAAACGACCAACGTATGTAAAAGATGTGATCGGGTATAAGGATAGGCAGGGAAATGAAAGAAAACTTTTCTTTCCACCACATAGCAAAAACTATGTGTCCATGCCAACTCCTCATCCCAACAATGATCTCATTGATGAAAAGGCCTCTGTAGAACAAAATGATTCTTTCAAAAATGAAACAACCGCTAGCATTCCTAAAAGCAATGCAGATCCAATTGTGTGTAAAGAAGATGTGTGCGATGAGGATGGAGACTGCGACGGTTCAAAAATAGGAATTGGTTATTCAGGCGACAGTTATTCCACTGTTAACTGGTTCGCCTGGAACTGTTCTAAGAAAAACAATATTCGGGATGAATGTAATAATTTAAGTAGGACGGATAACTGTAATGGCCGTGTGCCTAAATTTAACATTTTGGATGACTGTAAGGGCCAATTTGCCTACATTTGAGACCCGTGATCGTGAACATGCTATGTTTGAATGTCATGATTTAAATTCTGCTTTTTGTGATGATAAAAACGTTTGTGAATCTCCTGTATTTGTGCCAGAATTGAAAAAGAATAGCTTTGGGAAATTCCTCACCGAGGAAATTCCAGAATTTATTCCATCTCGAGTAGGTATGACAGACTCAGAGAAGGAGGTCACTAAAGAAAGCAGTAAAGAAGATTCAAGCACTTCTGCCTCACAAAAGGAAGAAGAGACTTCAAGTCCTGATGAAGAACAAGAATCAGAAAATTCAAGTGAAGATCAAACAACAGAATGTGAAAGCTCCGAAGATTCAAGTGACGAAACAATTGAAGATCAAAATTTAGAAAGCTCAAGTGAAGAACAGAGCTCCGATGATTCAAGTTACGAAGCAAGTGAAGAGCAAAACTCAAGTGAATATCAAACTTCAGAAAGTTCTTCAGATTCAGAAAATGTTGAAGAATGTTCAGAAGATGAAAGCCGAGTTGACAAGAAATTGAAGAAACCCAAAAGCTCAAGATACACTGCATCAAAAGATTCTTCAAAAAGCTCAAGACACTCATCACATACATCATCTTCTAACACCAAAAAGCCCAGACGTAAACGATGTTTTCGCTGTGGTCATTTAGGACATACAGCGAAACATTGTAAAACCAAGAACTTTTCTAAACCAGAATATGATTTTGTTAAGAATTTCACAGATCAGCTTGATTATCTTAAGAAATCTGTTAAAAATCTGGTCAATTCAATAACCTGTTTTTGGAAGCAAAAAGAGGACATTGTGGGACAAACCACGATAGATCCAAAGTGAAGCAAATCTGGGTTCCCAAATCAAACTAATTTGTGTATATTCTTGTATTTCAGAATAAACTTCAGAAATGGCTTCGTATGCTCATGGAATATATCTGGCATGTCGACAGCGGATGCTCAAGACACATGACAGGCTTGAAGGAACTCCTGACGAATTTTCGTTTTATTGATGGCGATTTCGTGTCATTCGCTGGAGACGAGAAGGGAGGGAAGATCGTTGGAATGGGAGATGTCGTGTCTGAAGCACTCACTTTGGAAAAAGTCAACTATGTTCCAGAATTGTGCTACAATCTTATGAGCGTATCACAAGTCTGTGATAAAGGAATATCGGTGTTTTTCAACGACATGGAATGCTTGTTTCTCAAACCTGAATATGTCATTCCAGCAGAGATGATCATGCTCACTGCTCCAAGACAAAACAACACATACGTGCTCAACATGAAAAACTTCAAGACAAATGATAACCTGACTTGTCTAATCTCAAAGGCTTCAGAATCGGAGTCACTGCTTTGGCACAGGCGATTGGGGCATGTAAACTTCAAAAATATGAACAAACTTTCTAAGTTAAACTTAGTAAGAGGTCTTCCAATAAAAGAATTTCCTTTTTCTGAAAAATGAATAGCATGCGCCCAAGGAAAGCAACACAAGAAATCGCACAAGTCCAAAGCAGTGAACACGATTACCTCGCCACTTCAGTTGATGCATATGGATCTTTTTGGTCCAATAAGTGTTAAAAGTCTTTCTAAAAGTTCTTATTGTTTGGTGATTACAGATGATTTCTCTCGTTTTTCATGGGTTTATTTTCTTGAAGCTAAGAGTGAGACAGCTGATATCCTTAAGTCATTCATTCCCTTGATTGAAAACGTGACCAGATTGAAAGTGAAGTCGATCAGAAGTGACAATGGCTCTGAATTCAAGAATCAAAGCTTCATATCCTTTTGTGCTGAAAAGGGAATTCATCTTCAATACAGCGCAGCTAGAACTCCTCAACAAAATGGCGTAGCTGAACGAAAGAACAGAACCTTGATCGAAGCTGCAAGAACCATGCTGGTGGATTCAAAGCTTCCAATCATCTTTTGGGTAGAAGTGGTAAATACAGCATGCTATGTTCTGAATAGAGTTCTCATTGTAAAACCTCACAGAAAAACTGCATATGAACTTCTCTTCAAAAGAAAGCCGCTCATCGATTTCTTCAGACCGTTCGGATGTTCTTGCACTCTTCTGAATACTCAAGAGAATCTCATCAAGTTCGAAGCAGTGGGTGACATTTGCTACTTTATGGGATATTCGTCCACACGGAAAGCCTATAGAGTCTACAACAAGCGGACAAAGATGGTGATTGAATCCTATTACGTTGACTTTCAAGAAGGCAATTACACCAACACAGGAAGTGCTCCAAATTGGTTCTATGATGTGGGTGTGATTTTCAATACCTTCGAGATTCCAGAAGATGTTCCAGAAGCCGAACCTGCTGAAGCTGTTCAAGTTGAACCCATGTTTGATCCTTCAGATATTGGTTTAACTCCTTTCACTACTCGTTTCTCTCCATTCACTGCCGATCCACTTCTCTCAGTGGATGAAGTAAATGGTGACACTTCGCCTGAGAACACATCACAAAATGGTGCTTCTTCACAGGCGAACGTGGATGAACCCACGCAGGAAGTTGATCATCCAGTGATCTACGTTGACGAACATTTCACCAATCTTCCTCAGGAAATTGAAGCCCACACAAATGCTGGATACAAGACGAACCGAAATCACCCTCTTGAGAACGTCATAGGTACAGTAGAAGAAGGAGTGCGTACTCGTGGTCAATCATCAAACATCAACAAAGGGCTCTATGCCGCTTTTCTCTCGCAGTCTGTACCTCATGACATTGAAGAAGCTATACAAGACTCCAGTTGGATACAAGCCATGCAGGAAGAACTTTCTCAATTTTGAAAACTTAAAGTTTGGGAGTTGGTTGATCTGCCTGAGGGAAAATTTCTGATTGGTACTAAATGGGTATTTCGAAACAAAATGGATGATCGTGGAGTGGTAATCAAGAACAAAGCTAGATTGGTGGTGCAAGGTTATCGACAGGAGGAGGGAATTGACTATGAAGAAGTTTTTGCTCTAGTTGCAAGATTGGAGGCAATCAGAATATTCCTGGCATACGCATCCTACAAAAACTTCAAAGTCTTCCAAATGGACGTAAAGAGCGCCTTTCTATATGGCAAGGTAAAGGAAGAAGTCTACGTTTGTCAACCCCCAGGCTTCGAAGATCCACATTTCCCAGGTCGTTACTACAAGTTAGACAAAGCTCTGTATGGCCTTCACCAAGCTCCACGTGCTTGGTATGAAACTTTGTCAACTTATCTTTTGGAATGTGGGTACACCAGAGGAAAAATCGACATGACACTCTTCACCAAACGAATCGGAGAAGACGTAATGTTGGTTCAAATTTATGTGGACGATATCATCTTCGGATCAACAGATGAAAAGCTGTGCAAAGAGTTCGAAAATATAATGAAAGCAAAATTCGAAATGAGCATGATGGGAGAGCTCAATTTCTTTTTGGGGCTGGAAGTAAAGCAAAAGGCAGACGGTATTCTTATTCATCAGGCTAAGTACATTCGGGATATTCTCGCAAAGTACAACATGAATGACTGCAAAGTCGCCAGCACTCCGTTCGCTTCACAGACCGAACTTACTCTAGATCCTCAAGGAAAACCAGTGAACAAGTCCTTCTATCGTTCCATGATAGGCTCTCTGATGTACTTAACTGCAAGTAGGCCTGACATTATGTGGGCAGTATGTCTATGTGCTCGCTTTCAGACAAATCCCAAAGAATCACATGAAATTGCTGTGAAGCGCATCTTCCGCTATCTTAAAGGAACTCCGAAACTAGGTCTTTGGTATCCTAAAGATAGTAATTTTGATCTCATTGCTTACTCTGACAGTGATCATGCAGGTTGTAAAGTTGATCGCAGGTCTGTATCAGGGGGATGTCAATTTTTGGGAAATCGCTTAATCTCATGGCAAAGCAAGAATCAGACGATGGTATCTACCTCCACTGCACAAGCTGAGTATACCGCAGCCTACAATTGTTGTTCACAAGTTCTTTAGATACAAAATCAGTTGTTGGAGTACAGAATCAACATCATGAAGACTCCTATATTCATCGACAATGAGGCATGTATGGGAATTGTGAAGAATCCCATCCACCACTCCAGAACAAAGCATATCAAAATTCGTATTCACGCAATTCGAGATGCCTACGAGAAAGGATACATTCAAGTGGTGCCAGTGGATACAACACAGCAACGGGCCGACATTTTCACGAAACCCTTTGATAAAACTCGATTCAACCAGCTGGTAACCTGGTTGGAAATGGTCAATTTCCTTGAATGGAAGTGAATCTTGTTGTCCAAAATCGTTTTGTAAATACTCTATCCTTTGTCGTTTTCTTAAAAAAAAAACCGTTTGTTAAAAGTAAAACCAGTATTATTAAACGTTGCCCACCAAAAAGATTTTCTGAAAGATTAAAAATTCATTTTCGGCCAAATGAGCTCTCGAAAATAAAGATTTTAGGGGGGATATTCCAGAAAAAAAAAAAAAAAAATTAGATGCTTGTGTCTAACTCCTGTCAGAAGAAATGATAGAAAATTGCTAACACTTTGTCATTTCTTGAAATACAGAAAACAAAAGAAATCGGGGTACCAAGCAACGACGTGTCGGTAGATTCAGCAACACCAACGAGTAAACTGCTGTTAGGGAGCAAAACATAACGTCTACACAAGGATTCTGGCTTTTCTCAGGCATTACGCATCTTAGTGGGCAACACGTTGCGGCATATGGCTTAATGGTATTAAATCTTGCGTTGATAGATTGCCAAAGTCTGAGATCTCGGGTCTTTATATTGGTTTTTCATTCGGGGATATCATAGTTGTTCTTCTGCTGCATCCAGATACATGCTGACCTAGACGCTATGATATCTTTTCATAATAAGTGCCAAAATACGGCCAAACCCTTCAAAATAAGTGCCAAATATGGCCAAAACCTTAAGATGGATTAGTTTGGTCTCTCTGCTGTACGAAAGTACTGACCTGTTCACCAAACTATCTATCATCAAATCGTACCAAATCTGGTATCTGTCTCCGCCCTCGGTAGTTTTCGGGATCTCTGTTGTACGAAAGTACCGACCTGATCTCCACTCTATCGTTGAAAAAGAATGAATCCAATATACTCACCTGTTATGAGGAACCTTTGTGCATACCTTGATCGCGGGGGTATGTCCTGATGTGGGACTCACGGGCGTAATGTTTCTATTCTCAATAGCTTGTGTGGGGGCCATAGAAGTCTTGTCAATATTACCGAAAACATGATAATGGCGCTCTCCGAAGGCATGTTGAAAGAAGGATGCATGGATTTAAGCGGACAAACATACTGGCAGTTTTTCTTGTGCCTTGATTCGCTAATAATAATAATAAATAAGATTTTGACAAGTGTTGGCAATATGATCTTCTGCAGGTAAGTCAGCGAGCGTCAAAAGAATCAAGAAAATCAGCTTAAAATGGAACCTCACAAGTTTGAAAAACGAAGTTCGGAGTCAAAATAACCCAAAGTTTCTCTAGTTTGTAAATATTTCATAATTTATGGTATTTTAAACAAAATTGAGCACGTTTTTCAAGAAAGTTTGAAATTCACGAGTGAATTTAAAAGTTTGATTTTGAATTAGAATGGTTACAGTCATTCTCGGCGAAATAAAGATACCAGTGAAATAATTAATTTCGTTGGACCATTTTTTATTATAAAAGGAATTAACCGTTCTCACTTTCAAAATTTTCAAACCTTCTCTCACCTTCTTCTCTAAAAAATCAGAAATCATCATCATCATCATCTCCACCCTCTAATCTCGCATTCTGTCCACCATTCACTCTCATTGTTTGTTTGAAGATTTAACAGGTAATATCGTGTATCATCTATACTCAGATATTGTGTTTATAGGTTCGAAATTTGTGTTAGGGTTTGCTATAATCTCTAGGCCAAAATTATGTATGAAATGTGGTAATCTAGGTTTCGGTTAAAGGTGCTTAAGATCGGTTTTCATCATAATCATTGTTTGATTAGTCTGTTTGTTCGATATCGTTGTGTTAATCAGAGTATCAGTAAGGGGTTTTAGAAGGGTTTATCATGAAATTTATGATGCCAGCGAAATAGTGATGCATATGGCGAAGACCATGGCGAAATTATTGTGAATCAGGAATTTCAAAAGTCTCGAACGCGAGTTCGAGCAACCGGCGAAATAATTTATTTCGTCGGTGAATTAGCCTAGACAAATGTCTTCGCTGATGAACATGTTCGTGACCAAACTCTGTCTTCGCCAGCGATCGTCAGCGAAATTAGGTTTGAGTCACCAAATTGTTGCCGGCGAAAACACACGGACCCGATTCTGTTGCCAGCGAAGTCACCAGCGAAAATAACTGATCCGTGTCATAACCATCAACGAAATCTTAGATTATTCCTTGAATCGTTGCCGGCGAAAACACATGATCCGATATTGTCGCCGGCGAAATTGCTAGATCTCGATATTTATCATCAGCGAAGATGATCTTTTGGTTTTTCAACAAATCTAATTTCTTTTTAGTTTTTTTAATACTAAAATCATACTATATTTCATATATAACCTAAAATTTTGCAAATATTTTCTAAAATTAAACTATCCTTTATTTAACCTAAAACATGTAAATATTTTTTATAGTATCTTGCTGTAAAAATGATATATTTATCTCGGAAGCACAATCAGAGTATAAATCTTGAGAAAGTACCACAGGATTTTCAAGACGCAGCAAGATGGATACGGTCAAGCAGGATTGGCTACGCGGTTGAAACAGAAGTGCCCATTTATCGAATCCATATTCAAGAGTTCTGGCAGACAGCGCAACCCGAAACTATCAACAAAGCCAGAGGAATATCTGCAACGGTCCACAACAGACGTATAATTGTAACTGAGGAAGGGATTCGAAGGGTTCTGAATCTGAAAGATAATGCAGATGATCCGATCTCTTTGAACAAGGATGATATTCTTGATGGGTTTCGTGGCATGGGTTATGTGGGAGATTTTCGTCAAAAGAAAGAGATCAAAAGAAACGGTCTAACAAGGGATTGGAGGTTCATAGTACACGTAATTGCTATGAGCATAGCTCATCGTAAAGGTGGATATGACGGCCTGAATCTGGAGTGGTCAGCAGCAATGTTGAACTTGTGTGTTAATCAGAAGTTCAACATCTCCGGCCTAATCTTCAACTACATGCTCGAGAATGTAAGAGGACCGACTTGGGCAATGTATCCCAGATTCATCCAGATGCTAATCAACGATTAATATGAAAATCCGCCAAACGATGGAAACCTCTACACCTTTCATGTTCCCACAAGTCGACAATTCACAGAGATCAAAACAAACGAATGGGTGATGTTACATGATTGGATGTATACTGCCGAGAGACTGCCGTTGGTCAAAGAAGCGTATAGAAAGTACAGGGAAGCAGTTCTAGCAAAGCAACAAAGAATTGAGCAAGAGGCTGCAGAAAAAGAAAAAGAACAATTGAAAGGAAAAAGAAAAGGAAAGCAAGCAGCTGACGATGAACCACCAAAGAAGAAGAAATCCTATGAAAACCCAGAAAGACTTATGGGTGCAAGCTTCAGAGCTGCCGAATCAGAAGAACGTCGTCAACACATTCAAGACATGCAACAAATTCACGAAATGCAAGAAAAGGAAAAGAGAGAAAAGAGACTTAAAAGACGAGAAATGTCAGAATCTGAACGACCAGAGGTAGTAATAGAAGAAGTGCAAACACTAGATGATTTTGTTGACACATTACTAGTGGATCCAGCAGAAACCTCTGCAAGCAAGTCATCTCCCCCAAAGAAGAAGTCAACAGATGAAGGATCTTCCAGATTTCCTCAAGTAAAACCAACGAGGATCTCAAAGCCTCCTGTGCCTCCTCAAAGGGTTCATCCGTTTCAAGATTTATATGATAAGCTTGTCAAAGAGACTGGTCCAACTTCAGCTAAAGAAATCTGCCTTCTAAAAAATCAAGTGAATGACACGAACATCTTGAGAGAAAAGTTAAAGGATCAACGGAAGAAAAACAAAGAAATGAATGCTTATGTAGCCAAACAATCAAAGTTCATAAGATTTCAATAGCACGGGATTGAAAAGTTGTACAGAATGATGAAAAGCATATGTGCCAAGATAGAAATAGAGCCTATGTTCTCCTTCGCGGAGGTCTTCGACTTCGAGGCATTCATGGAAGAAGAAACAAACAGAAAAGCAAAAGAAGCCGAAGCGAAGAAAAGGCGTCTGGAGTCGGCAGAAAAGGTAACTAAAGGAGACGAGAGCGATGAAGAAGAGATGGATAGGGATGAAATGCCTGCAAAATTTCTGGAGTGGGGATTAAAAGAGGAAGTTGTGTATGAACGAGAAGATGGAAAGACTTTCTCCCCTCAGCATCCCGAATGGTTTAAGAAGGAAAGAGAAAAACTTCCTGATTTTTATCAGGTAGTAACGGTTGAAAAGACAGAAGCCACTGATAAAATTATCAGTTGGATGTATAGCAATCTCAGGGGAATGTTTGTGGTCAAAAGAAGAGGTGGCGTAATTCAGTACTTCCGAACAGGGTTTGATCTCTTTTCACTTCCAAGATGGGATCTACGTGAGCTCGGCCAACTGGATATGCTAAATCCAGAAGATAGAAGCGTTGGTGGGGATTTTGAGCGCTTAATTGCTAAAGAATGCAACAAAGGTTTCCCAAATCACAAGCCGCAGCGTCCCAGACGGAGAGTGTCCAAAACAACAAAAGATCCTATCACTGGAAAAGACAAGGTGGCGTGGGTTATTAACTCTGCTAAAGTTGTCACAAGAATTAAGCTTCCAGAAGAAGTTCCAGTATGTTAAAACAAGTTCAAAAAGTGGTTCTATGATAGCCACACTGGTGAGGCGGTGATTCGATCAACCGAAAATGAAGATATTCGAATCTTGGATCCAATGGATGTGTTTATGTTTGGACTCTCTGACCTAACAGTGCTGAATGCGAGTTGTATAAACGTGGGAGCTGGAAACGCTAATCTGGAAGAGGCCATGTTATTTCAAAGAGCAGTGGAGAGAGCTTGAAAGATAAAAAGAGAGATGCTCGATATCGTTGATAAAATCTAGAAAAGAAAGGAAGTTGCTGAAAAGAAGGAAGAAAGAAAGAAGAAAAAGCACGAAAGAAAGAAAAGTCTTCCTCATCAACAAAAGAGCCCACCACCACAACTTCTCAAGCAACATCATCACCTCCGGCCTCATCCACATATGAGGCCATTATGGAGGACCCACCAACAACAAGTGAAGCTGTTATAATACAAGAAATTCCCGCCACAACAATCGAAGTTCAAGCAACACTAGAAGCAGCAGGGCATGAAGAAGTCCCTCCAGAGCCTGAACAGAAAGCTGCAGACAATCCAGTGGAAACTACAGAAGAATGAAAAACAAGTATGCAACGATCTAGGGGGGATATATATATATATTTTTTAAACAATGAAAATGGAGAATGATGTTATCAATTGCGCCGACATTATTTAGCATATTTATTGTATTATATAGGACGGCGATTTTAGTTGTTTTAGTCGGGATTTTTTTGTGAGTTTAGTAGGTTTTCCAAGCAAGAGGCGACTTGCTTGGAGGACAAGGCTCAGGGGCTATATATAGATTACTACACCTCACTTGGAGGGTGTGCATTTTGGGAGCCACCACCCGGGGAAGCTCACCCGAGTGGATGATTATCTTGTACTCATTTATTATATTTGATGTGGTTTTTCATTGTTTAATCCTTAAAGTTTCTATCTTTCTTGTTTGTTTATCTTTGTTCTTGGCTCAAAATCACCCGTCTCACTATTTTTCACCAAACCAAGACTGAAACCGGATCGTTTCGGTCCTATCATTTGGTATCAGAGCCTCGGTGGCTCGTTTCAGTTCTCGGTTTGGCCGGAGCTTCACCGGAAAACCGCCGGAGGCGTAAAACGAAGTGTAGATCAATGTTTTGACGGAAGTTTCAGATCTGAACGGTCGTTGAATGTTGCTGTTGATGATGTTTCTTGTGATACGATACGATCTGATTCAGTAACGAACGAAGACGCATAAAAAATTCTTTCTACTAGTGAAATCGATGACGTGGTTGTAAGAGTTGATGCTCCGGCGGAGTCAGTAGCAGACATCAATAAGGATGATGTCAGTGATATATATGACATGGATGCTGAAGGTGATGAAGATATTCAGCCAAATGAAAGCGGATGTATTTCTTATGATACGAACAATGAACAGACAAAAGAAGTTGCTGCTGCGGAGGTTGATGATTTTAAAACAGAGGGAGCGATCAAAGAACAGGCAGCTGCAACCGAATGGAACCAGGCGGAAGATGATGGTTCACGACAGTGCATTGTGTGTGATAGTAATATCAGATATGGCCTTTTTCCGGTCAGGCATGGATCTCCGGTGATGGATGACGGCTGCAAATGTTCATGTCGGCTAGGGTTTGTTTGTGTCACCTTGCATGACCTCATATGATTGGGCCATGATTAAGGTTAGTTCTTGGGCTTTGTGAATATTTGTCTTATTGTTTGGGCTTTGCAACTTTGAGTACCTGCTGACTTAATTTGTGTAAGGATGGATAATTTTTGTGGTTGGACCCACCGATCTCTACAAATTTATGGCCAGAATTTGTAAGATGAATACTGAATGGATTTGGGCCCCACTAATTGGATGGCTCATATTTTTTTAGGGTCACACAAATAATTCGTATGTCATTTGAGAAACATGTGGCCCACCATGATAATGATGGTTGAAGATACATATCCGAGGCCGGACATGACCCTTGGGACGAACCGGACTCCACCTGAACGGGCATCTAAAACATGTCAGTTCCTCATCAAGTACCTCCGGAGACGAACCTCCATTTAAGTGCGTCTGAACGAATGACGTCATCTCAGTTGACTACTATAAATACCCCATCAAGTACAAAGCCAAGTACGATTTTCTGAACCTTCGTCCCTACTTTCTCTCTCTATTTTCTCACTCTACAAATACTTATCCTCACGCCGGAGGGTGGTCGCAGAGGGGCCCTCCCATCTCTGCGGCGAGCCTAACGGTTTTCTGTTTTGCAGGACTGTTCTCCAAACTCTCCCACAAGATCCAAACCCTCGATTACAGGCTCCGGCCTTAACTCGTTTCTTTGGTTCTTCAATTGGCGCATTCCGATCTCAAAGCTCTTAGTCCTTCACTTTGGTGAATTTCTTGAGCAAAGAACTGACAAATAGCGGCCTCAGGTTCTGTGAATCTGGGATCCACGGCTGTTAACACACAAACTACAGCACCAGCAAGCACTGTTTCCGCAATCTCAGCTGCTTTAAGCTCGGGACCGGGAACAACCTTGCCATTTATTCTACTTCCTACTTCGCAAACATCAGAGTTCGATGCGGAGTTTCTCTCCAAAAATGCAAGTCTTCTACGAAGGTTGAAAGCGCAACAGGCTAGAGATGAACAGATCCTCGGTTTAGGAACCAGGCTCTTTCACGATGAATCTCCGGTAAGGACTATGGGTCCTACGATGTTCACCCCTCCTACTTTCTCCACAGTTGTTACCTCGGAAACTTATAGTGGATATGTGCAGGGTTCTTCGGACCATCTCCAGCAATGGCAATACGAAATGAAACACAAATGGAAGCAATTAATGATCCGGAACTCACCAAGCCGTATCATCCGGTCTCCATGACTGCCAAGTCTAAATTCAGCGCCCGCATCACACACGCCAAGCTCCCTCCGAAGCTCAAAATGCCAACTACAGTAAAAAAGTATGATTGTATGACTGATCCAGATGATCATATATTCGATTTCGACGGAGCTGCGCGAGTAGAACAATGGTCGATGCCGGCGTGGTGCTTCATTTTCGCACAAACACTAACCGGGGCTGCCCGGGTGTGGTTTGACGCATTGAATGAAGGAGAGATAAACGAATTTGAGGAGTTCCGAAGATTGTTCCTCCAAAATTTTAGCCAAGAACGGCACTACTCCAAAGAAATCACCGAAGTTCACAACATCCGAAGAAAGGATGGAGAATCTTTGGATAGTTTCATAGACCGTTTCAATCGGTAAAGCATGCAGATCAGCGGGGTAGTCGACCAGTTAAGGATCTCCAGATTCTGTCATGGTGTCCGGAACAACCAGCTGGTCGAGAAACTACATGAAAATCTTCCGAAGACGATGGAAGTACTAATGGAACGAGCCAGAGCTTTCGCTCGGGGGAAAAATGCATGTAATCCAGCTCCAGAGACAGATCATAAGATGTCTTCCTGGAAGAAAAATGGTGGGTCCGTATTCGATAAAGCTCCGTCCAGCAACAGAGGACGACCACATCCTTACAGCAGGAACGATAGACCTCAACGAGGAAGAAGCTCCGGATCAAGATTCTACAACTTATCGGATCTTTCCAAAACTCCTAGTGAAATTCTCAGCGCCGAAGGTGCAAGCTTCCCTGTCCCACCAAAGCTCCGAAATCCAGGTGATAAGAACTCCAAAAAATATTGTGATTACCATCATGCTCGATGGCACAATACGGACGATTGCAGGTCCTTAAAGCAAGAAATAGACAAAGCAGTGCGGTCTGGTAAACTGTCGCACCTAGTAAAAGAAGTAAAGGAAGGAAAGTCTTCAGGGAATTCGGCGGATAATCCGAACAATCAACCAGCAATTTGCATGATCAGGAAAGTAAATAGTCAAGGCATCAAGTGGTCCAATCACCATATGACCGCTTGGATGCAACAACCAATTGCTTTCCCTCCCATTACCTCCAGAGAAATCAAAGACGGACCAATTATAGTATCTGCTATTATAGCAGGCCACAAGGTCCGGAGGATTTATGTCGATAGCGGAAGTGCTACCGAGATCATGTACCAACAGTGCTTCCAACAGCTTGCTCCGCAGAACAAAGCAAAACTGATACAAGTCTCTATGCCGCTGGTGAGTTTCTCCGGAGAGGTGGTACAGCCTATTGGGCAAGTCACCTTACCAACAACGTTGGGGGATGGAAGTTTGGTCAGAACTGTCAACTTGACATACCTAGTAGTAGGAGCGAGATCTGTTCACAACGTCATACTGGGGAGACCAGAGATGTGTGCTTTTGGCATCATCAGTTCTACCATTCACGGATCATTAAAATTCCCCACCGAAGCGGGAGTGGCAACTTTGCACTCCGAATCAACAATATGTGTAGCTGAAATTCGACAAAGGGACAGTCATGCACAGACTCCGACCCTCCTTACGGAGGAGTGGGCCATACATCCACAATTCCCCAAGCAAAAAATTGCCGTAGGAGCCCAGCTCCCTGAACGCACCAAAAAACGATTGCGGAAACTTCTGTCCAGCTCACTCGATGTATTTGCATGGCAAACTTCTGACATGGTCGGAGTCCCTCGATGTTTGGCTAAACATAAGTTGAAAGTTTCGCATTCAGTAAAACCAGTCGCTCAAAGAAAAAGAAACACGGCTCCAGCTCGTAATAAAGCTATTTCCGAGGACGTACGAAAGCTGCTAAACGCTGGTATTATCCGGGAAGTGCGGTATCAAGCATGGGTCTCCAATCCAGTAATGGTAACAAAGAAAGACAAAACCTGGAGGATGTGCGTCGATTTTTCCGATCTGAACAATGCTTGTCCGAAGGATTGCTACCCTTTGCCAGAGATCGATTTAAAGATTGATTCTCTTTCCAGCTTCCGTCTTAAATGCTTCCTGGATGCATATAAAGGTTACCACCAAATTCAGATGGCTTTGGAAGACGAAGACAAGACCGCGTTTGTAACAAACGAAGGTCTCTTCTGTTATACCAAAATGCCATTCGGATTAAAGAACGCCGGAGCTACGTACCAAAGGTTGATGGATAAAGCGTTCAAAGACCAGATCGGACGAAATCTAGAAATTTATCTGGATGACCTGGTCATAAAAAGTCAAGCCGAAGATAACATGATCGACGACATACTCGAAACCTTCACCAGGCTTCGGAGTATCAATCTCAAACTTAATCCCAAAAAATGCTCCTTTGGTTTAGAAGAAGGAAAGTTTCTTGGTGTTTGGATAACCCAATCCGGAATCCAGTCACATCCGGATAAAATCAAAGCGGTGATCTCCATGCAGCCTCCTAAAACGGTCAAGGAAATTCAATCCTTGAATGGGAAGTTGGTAGCTCTCCATCGTTTCGTCTCAGAGGCAGCCGACCGCACTATCCCATTCATGAACGTATTAAAGAAACGAACTGGAAAAGGTCAGATAGAATGGACATCGGAGGCTGATTCTGCATTTCAAGATTTAAAAGTTTGTCTTGGGTCTTTACCCACTCTGACCGCTCCAATCACCGGAGAAACTGTCACTGTTTATCTCTCCGCCTCACATTTCGCCATAAGTGCAGTACTTGTGGTGCATCGAAATCAAGCACAAATACCGGTCTATTATGTAAGCCGCATCTTGAAAGATTATGAAACTCGGTACCCGATGATAGAAAAGCTGGCGCTTGCATTGGTACACGCCTCCAGACGCCTCCGAAGGTATTTTCAGGCTTTCAATATAGAAGTGCAGACTGATCTTCAGATCCAACAAATTCTTAGAAAGCCGGAGGTCTCCGGACGTCTCACCAAATGGGCAATTGAGCTTAGTGCTTTCGATATTACCTACCGGACTAGAGGTCCGGTAAAGGGACAGGCTGTGGCAGATTTTCTTACGGAAGTTCCAACCGGAGAAAGCACCAACGAAAAGTCAATCCTCCCAAGAGTATGGAACTTGTACACAGATGGAGCGTCTAGCAAAGAAGGGTTGGGAGCCGGCTTAATTCTAATAGACCCGGAAGGGATAGAATATACTTATGCTCTGCGTTTTGAGTTTAAAACCTCAAACAATGAAGCAGAGTATGAGGCCCTTCTAGCAGGACTCCAAACTGCAGCTAAGGCTGGTGCGACCTCTGTATTAGCTCATGTTGATTCATTGCTAGTCGCCAATCATGTCAGCGGGGAGTACGAGGCACGGGAAGAAAATATGGTCCGGTACCTCAATCAAGTTAACAGTTTAATTTCCTCGTATGACTCTTGCAAGATAGTGCACATACCGCGGAGCAAGAACAAAAAGGCGGACGCTTTAAGCAAACTTGCATCCGTAGCATTTTGTCATTTATCCAAAGAGGTGGTAGTTGAAACCCTGCAAGCTCTGGCCATCCACCAGACAGAGTCCGTAATGTCAGTTTCCGTACAAGAAAGGTCCTGGATGACACCGATCTTAGAATATTTAAAAGATGGTACACTACCAGAAGAAAAAGCTCAGGCTCGAAAGTTAAAGGTGAAAGCATTACAATACCAGATTCATGATGGGCAATTGTACCGAAAGACCTTCCTAGGTCCGCTCTTAAAGTGTTTAACTCTGGAGGAAGCCAGTTACGTCATCAGAGAAATCCACTGGGGTATATGCGGCATTCACTCCGGACCCAGAATGGTCGTTGCCAAGGCTATGAATGCTGGCTATTTCTGGTCGGGCATGCATCAAAGCGCTGTCAATGAATTACAAGCGTGTGAAGACTGCCAGCGGCAATCTCCCATTAGTCACCGAGCTAAAAACAACCTCGTCCCCGTAACTTCGGCTTGGCCGTTTCAGAAATGGGGAATTGACATCGTCGGTCCTTTCCCTGTTTCCACCGGAGGAGTGAGGTTCCTACTTGTGGCCATCGATTACTTTACAAAATGGATTGAAGCCAAACCCCTCCGGACTATCACCGGGGATCAAGTGCTGAGGTTTGTCTGGGAAAATATAGTATGCAGATACGGAATGCCGCTCTGTATAATCAGTGACAATGGGAAGCAGTTTGCAGAGAAACCATTCAAGACTTGGTGCGAAAAAATGCACATTGAACAAAATTTTGCTTCGGTAGCCCATCCCCAGGCCAATGGGCAGGTAGAAAGAGCCAACCGCAGTATCGTGGAAGGTATAAAAAAGCGGCTGGGGAGGGAAGGAGTTTCCTGGGCAGATGAGCTTCCGCACGTCCTGTGGGCTCACAGAACGATGCAAAAAACAAGCACTAGGGAAACTCCCTTCAGTTTAACGTACGGAACGGAAGCAGTCATTCCCGCCGAGGTAGGGATACCCACCCCCCGCATGCAACAAAACCAAGAAGAAAACGAGCAAGAACTCCGCCTGAACCTCGATCTAGCCGAAGAAAGAAGAGAACTTGCGGCCATCCGAGAAGCGAAGTAAAAAAAAGAGTTGGAAAAACATTACAACTCTAAAGTAAAGGAGGTTCGGTTCAAGGTCGAAGACTACGTTATGCGGAGCAACGAAGCAAGCTTGGCTGAGGGTACCGGAAAAATGGCTCCGAAGTAGGAGGGCCCCTATCAAATTAACACCGCGGGAAAGAACGGTGCTTATACGCTCAAGAAGATGGACGGGACCCTCGTCCCTCGTACATGGAATGGAGCACACCTAAAGAAGTGTTTTCTTTGAAGAGTTCTTTCCTATTTTAAAAATAAAATTGTAAAACGGAAGCTACGGCTTCCGTCACCTTTGTCTTCCTTGTAATGCGGATGTTTTTGCCCGCACCGAACAATTTTATAATTCCAAGAACCGCGGAGGGTTTTACCCGCGGATTACCTTAAATGTTTTTACCATGTGTTAACCGGAGAAGTATAACTCCGGATAAGAAAAATAGAATGATAAAATTTTCTATCTTTAACAAAGTTGCAACACAAGTGTATCTTCGGCCGAACTAGGGATGCTAACCCTAAAAGGTAGGAATGAACTGGTTCCGTTCATATTCTTCCCTTCACCTAGAAGTTATCCTAGAATATTGAAACAAATCGGATCCATGCCTTAAAATGAACGTTCTAAAAAACAGAAAATGTAAAACACAAAAAAACATGGACGCATGCATAAATAAGTGATCACATCAAAAATTGACCGGACTTATATAAACAGGAAATTACAAAACCATTTACAAAGGATAATTGTCAAACGCAGGTAAGAACATCGTTACATTCGTTCCAAGTTCAAACAAACAGGGTGCATATCCCAAACAACCGGACATGTCCACCCTCTAAAAAGTTAAACAAACTAAAAACTTCCAAGGTGCATACCCCAAAGAGCCGGGCATGTCCACCTCATTCCTTCGGAGAATCATCGTTTACGAAAAACAGAGCCTTCTTAATTTCAGAAAGTGGCGCGTTGATGAGCTTCGGAAGATCCTCTACCACTGGAAACTTAAGAGTATCAAAACAAGCAACTGCCGCATTCAGCTCCTCCGCAGCATTACGATTCAGCAATGGAACATCTGCATAAGGGGTCTTCTTCTTCAAAGCATGAATGTATCCCTGATGAAGATCGGAATTAACACCTATAGAGCTCATTGCATTGTTAACTGCGGCCACGGCTGCAGTAATCTCCAGGCCTTTATGAATGTTTTTAGCAAGAAGTTTTGCACCCTCCGAAAGCATCCACGTTTTGGTCGCCTGAAGCTCCTCCACCCTAGCTTTCAAAGAAGCATTCTCCGCTTCAATCTCCTCTTCGTGCCCTTTCATATCCTCAATCTGTGCCTTCAAATCAGCTTCCCCTGATTTGAGCACATCCCGCTCTGGCCAAGGTGTTAGAAAAAATAGAGGAATAAAAGAATGTTTAAACCAAAAAAAAAAGGTACGTACCGGCCATCATGTTCGCATAAACTATACGAGCATTCTCAAAAGACACCTCCATCTTCGCCATAACCTCCTTATGCTGATCATCTTTCTGCTTCATGGATTCTGAGAAACTCTTCAATTCAGCTGACATCTTATCACGATCCTCCGCAGCAGAAGCGGCAGCCGCTTGAGATGATTAATTTTGAGCAATCAAGGACTTAACTTTCTCTTGCTGAGCCTGGAGATCCTGAGTAAGTTGAGCAACTTTCTTCTCCATATCCGGAGCCCTTAGAACCTTCCGCTTCAAAGAGCGAGTTTCCTTCTCCAAATTTTCCCTCACAGACTCCGCCTCGATCCATCTTCGGTAAACCTCCGTCACAAAAATATTTGATTGAGCTTGATTAGTCAAAACAGCTGCAGCCACATATTGACTCTTCATCTTCCGGCTCTTGGCATGATCCAGCGGAGTATTAATATTAAAAAGCAAGGTTCTTGCAACAAGCTCGTCCATCACCGTATCTTTGTTCCGGATATCCCAATCTGGAATGAACTTCTCATCGGCCGTCGCCGGATCAATTTCCATCTCATCCGAGAAAGTATCTGCATAACGAAAAAAGGACATCAACTCAGGTCCGAACCAAGATGAAGGAAGCGAAGACACTTGATCTTCCTCATCATCTAAAAAACAGTCCGGACCCAAGGATGAGTCCAAGAAAGTACCTGAAAAGGTCACCACCTTTGGACCGCCATGAGCTTTTCCCTTATCCGTACCCTCCGGATTTTCTACCCCCATGCTCTTAACTTCGCTGTCCGGAATAAAACCACCTGAATATGCAGGAGTTGGTTCCAATCGAGCCAAAGCGGCCTCCTCCCTCGAAAACCTACCTCCGGTAAGATGCTCGTCCAGATCGCTCATCACATCACCTCCAGAATGAGAATCCTTCTTCGCTTTCTTCGACTTCGGCAACGGAAGAGGATCGGAAGAACGGATCTAAATCGGTTCCTTTTTTCTCTTGTGGGAATGAGCCTTCAGATCTACATCCGGCATAATGCCCTTACTTTTCAAGGAAGCAGAAGAAGGACGATATTGAAGGGCTTCATCGACGCTCCGAACCTCCGGATCGCTGTCCACATCATCTAAAATTGACTTTTTACCAGCTTGTGATCCAGAAGAACCAGCAGCCCCTTTCGTAGACGTCAGAACAGAGGAGGTAGCTTCAGCAGCAACTTGTTCAGATGTGTTCTGGGGGATGGAAGAAGTTGCTTCGGCAGCAGACGGGACAGGCACATTTTGGGCCACCAATGGACGAATCTCCTGGGCCGAAGGGGCCACCTGCTTCATAAGGGGAATATCATCTTCACCCTGCTCCCCCAAGTCGAAGTCAAAAACATCAAAACTCGGAACCTTTAGAGCATCCCTCAGAGACATTATAGCTCCTGCATTTTCCAAAGAAAAGTAAGTTAGCAAAATAAAGGAGAAAAGGCCGAAGGGGGAGGTAAAGGGCCGGAACTTACGATCACGCTTTCTGCGAATAACCGGCCAATCCCTGTCCCCTTGGCTCCACTGAAAACAGACTCGACCTAATAAAAGAAAGTGTTCATGAAGTGGACGAATTAGGGACTTGTGCTTAATCAGGGCACGGGCCAGTTCTTGGTCGAAGACAAGTCTTCGCCCAGATCAAAAGACATCGTCTGGTCTTTGAAACGCCACCTCATATCCTCCGGAAGGTAGCGATCGTCCAGCCAGAAAAAATTGTCTTTCCAATTTTTCAAGCTAGATCGTTCGCTAGAGGACGGGGAAGGTATACCCTTCCGATGCGCGAAAGTATACCAGTCTCCGGCTGTAATAAACTCATAAAAATATCGGAAAACATCTAGGTCCGGTCTCCGATCTAGGGCTCGACAAGAGATTTCAAAATGACTTATACGGCTAAGGCCGAACGGGTTAATCTGACTAATATGAACCCTAAAAAACTGGAGAGCCCTAATAAAAAAGCGAGAAAACGGGACTCTATAATTCGCGAAATTACAGACGCGAGTATAAAAGGGAAATTTCCCTTGACGAAAAGGGTAGATGGTTTCGTTTTCGGAGGGGAGGACCGGGTGAAGATCTAGAGGGATCTTATACTCTCCAACAAACTTATCCAGTTGCCGTTGGGTAAGAACACTAACACTCGCCGACATATTTTCCTTACCCGCCATAACGAAAAAAGAATGCACCTTTTTTCTGAAGAAGAAGAAGAAGATAAGAAAACAAAGAGGATAACAATGAAAGGAAGAAAATGAGAGGAAAAAAGTGAAAACGAAAAAGTAAAAAGTGAATTTATAGAGGTTTTGAGTCGGTTAGGGGTAGTCAAATCGAGCCGTCACCTCAGCGCACCCTCACGAGTTTTAACACAGGGGTTCACAACCGTCACGGGTGGGTGACTAACGGTCGAGTCATAAAAGTCACCCACGCCACGTCATCACCATACAAGTCACGACACGTCATCCGAACAAGACAAAACTTGAAGCAACATTTTGCTAAGTCTCTACCCGAGACTTAACAAACTGGGGGACTTGAAGATACATATCCAAGGCCGGACATGACCCTTGGGACGAACCGGACTATACCTGAACGGGCATCTAAAACATGTCCGTTCCTCATCAAGTACCTCCGGAGATGAACCTCCATTTAAGTGCGTCTGAACGAATGACGTCATCTCAGTTGACTACTATAAATACCCCATCAAGTACAAAGCCAAGTAATATTTTCTGAGCCTTCGTCCCTACTTTCTCTCTCTATTTTCTCTCTCTACAAATACTTATCCTCACGCCGGAGGTTGGTGGCAGAGGGGCCCTCCCATCTCTGCGGCGAGCCTAACGGTTTTCTGTTTTGCAGGACTGTTCTCCAAACTCTCCCACAAGATCCAAACCCTCGATTACAGGCTCCGGCCTTAACTCGATTCTTTGGTTCTTCATATGATTGGGCCATGATTAAGGTTAGTTCTTGGGCTTTGTGAATATTTGTCTTATTGTTTGGGCTTTGCAACTTGGAATACCTGTTGGCTTAATTTGTGTAAGGATGGATAATTTTTGTGGTTGGACCCACCGATCTCTACAAATTTGTGGCCAGAATTTGTAAGATGAATACTGAATGGATTTGGGCCCCACTAATTGGATGGCTCATATTTTTTTTAGGGTCACACAAATAATTCGTATGTCATTTGCGAAACATGTGGCCCACCATGATAATGATGGTGAAAGTTATGTTGTTTCATTTAATCGGTTTGAAATATTGAAGACTGGAGCGGGTCTCACATGTATGATCTAAATATTGAATTGGAATATTCATTTGGTCGGGTCTTAAAAGTTTATTAGTGGGCCAGAATTTATTATACATTTTTTTTGGGCGGCGAACACGATTGGGCTGGGATCATTTTTATTTGGGCTGTATGGATATATTATTACTAGGCTGCAAATTGTTGGTGATGTGGGCCAATTAAAGTGGTGCAAAATTTTGGAGCTGATTTGAATTAGTTCTTTGGGTCGGGTTTTATTATACATTGTTTTCGGGCCAGTAACTTTATGATATATTTTTGGGCCGTCGATATATATGGTATTTGGAGACTTTAGCGGTGGATCGGGAGCTAAATGTAATATGACAGAATTGAAGATCCTCACAATGAAGCTAATTTTTTAATTTTTATCATTGAAGTTTGAACCCTATCACATGCCTATTACAATTTTATCTTTAACAAGATACGGAGCTTTGATTGACAAGATATAGGAGGGTCTACATGTAGGATCGATCTCGACCTAAATGAGTCGGTTGGAGAAGCTCTAATTCGTTTCAGAGGCGGAAACTAAGAAACGAATGGGTAAACAGCTAGAAAATCACTTTAATCCTCTTTATCATTCAATAACAAACGTTTACAGTACGAGGAAATACCGGCAGCACCTCGGTATAATATTTCTAAATCGTTACAAATGAATCTGTTTGACTCCTATTTATAGAGATGGCCCCTTCCGTTTGAAAGTAAACATAATAGTTCAAACGACCAGCTCAAACGGAAGGGTCATTCAAACATTCATTTCAAACGGAACCCTCTCTCAAACTTTGGTTTCAAACGGAACCCTTTCTCAAACTTTGGTTTCAAACGGAACCCTCTCTCAAACTTTGGTTTCAAACGGAACCCTTTCTCAAACTTTGGTTTCAAACGGAAGGGTTTCAAACTACCATTTCAAACGGAAGGGTCATTAATCAGCTTCTTTCAAACGGAACCCTTCATTCATCAGCTTCTCAAACGGAAGGGTCATTAACTTGTGATTATGTCATTGATTACATCATATTGATGATGTTATCTTTGCAAATGATGACATCATGCTGAATATCTTCGCAACGAACTGAGACACGACTGAAGACGTAGACGACAGACGGATGCAACAACAAACTCCCCCTCGGATGTTGACGGAGTCTTCAGTATCGAGTCTTCAATTGTCAATCTACAATCTTAATCTGTCTCTAAGCTTCATTCTCAGACTTTTCTTGCAGGTCTTCAGACTCCCCCTTGCGATATGCTGGCATTTCTTCAGATCATCAGCATCATCAGCTTTAGGATCATTGTCTGGCTTTCTGTCTAGCAACTTTTCATTCTAACCTGCAAAAACTCTACCTCAAAATAAATTTCTCTCACATACATATTTCAAACATAAACACTCGCACTAATCAGAATCAATATCAAAACAATTACAGATCTACCAACCTGATGAACCATTTTAGGGTTAGATTATAGAAACATTTCATTTCAAACAAACATTCCCCCTCAAATATTGCTCATCATGTTTAGCACTCGGAATTTTGAAAATCAGCTCTTCAATACCAGTTGTCGAAAATCTTTTTGAATTATTCAAAATTTATGCTAAAACACACTAAAATCTTTTTGGATTTTTTAAAGAAACTAAATGCAAAAATGAAATATTTACAGACAATATTTTTGTGAGTTCGTGCAAGAGGATCATATCAGTTTCTGAGACATATCACCAACACCGTTAAGCTTCATTTCATTTTAAGTTCTAAACGATTCACTTAGATTGTCAGTATGTTTGTCCACTTAAATTTTCACACAAAGTTCAATGGATCCGAGATACGAGATTAATGTTTTAAGCTCTTGAACTTATTCGTGTGTCCCACTACTTGAATATACTCCCGTATCCAGATCCCAATATTCAGTCTTACAGGTGAGTATACCACAGATGATATCTGTCAGGGGAATAAATTATAGTACGAGGGCCGTGAGAGCTCAGGTCGATCTTTCGATACGCAGAGAGATGACGGCTTCGACTTTTGGTGTGTCCCCTTTAGAGGATCTTTTGCATTACAACAGCAGCGACTATCAATTTTATTGTTTCATCAGCTTGCTGAGGGCGATGCTATGTTTCAAGCATTTGTAGAAAGTATTATCCGGGGACTAGGTCAGAAATTTCTTTCAGCAGAAGTCCCGGGATAATACCCCAGATATCACTAAGCATAAAGACCTAGTATCTCAGAATAAGGGACCTTTCAAACAAGATTTCAGGGGTTACCTATATATCCAAGTTTGTGTTAACCCACAGAACAAGCAAGTTTGAAATTTAGGTTTATATCTCATCACAATCTACTAAATCTGCAAAAACCTTCTGGCACATCATCAGTGAGACCGTTTATCACATTTTTACTTTCCAATTCTTTAGCATGCTGTGATTGTTCACTGATGTACTATCATTTCCTCTTTTATGCAACAAAAACTCATTTTTTATTTTATCATGTTTTTGGCTTTTTCAAATTTTCAAATGTTTTTGGATTTTCTAAAATTCTTACTCCCCCTAAAATGCAAACACATTTTAGGAAATTTGAAAACAAACTGTACACAAACATGACAACTAATATCGAATTGCCTCAATTCGCCATCCACTTGGCATAAACAATCAGAACTCCCCCTTACAACAAACTATTTTCCCATTATGATTTCAAAACACTTAAGTTTGTTTTAATCAAACGGTTTTTTCGGAAAATAAGTTTTGTTGATTTTATCACTTGTAAAATTGGGGATCAAAACATCATTTTGTCTTCAACCATTTGTAGAAAATCAGATACAACTTAATGTCCCTGATTTACCACTTTTAAAATCATTCCAATTCAACTTCTGAACTACTTGTAAAAATCACAACCATACAACTTAAACCTGCTTTTCAACCAATTTACCATCTTTTGGTTGAATTCTCAAGGTGCCGATTCCTACTCCTCGCTTACAAACCTGGGAGTTCCGGCAAGTCCTGCAAAAACTTCTCAAACATTTTATACAAACATGATAAAGAATGATGCCGATTCATGATCCACGATTACCAACTTGGGATCTCCGGCAAGTCAGGTTTTTACTCTTTGAAGAATATGTCCACCCAAGCCTGACCTTCCTTGGGTGTTACCGAGTTATCATCACTCGATTTCTTACCTCCCCTCTTCTTCTCGTAAAACTCTTTAACCCCTTTGACTTTTCGATCAATCATTTTTCCAAAAATATGTTTTACAGTAGGGTTAAAGGCCTTGTCAACATTAAAAACCTTTTTGTTATTATAAAATTGATTTGATATCTCAACTTTACCAACTTTCCTTTTGAAATTTTCAGCATGCAAAGGTGGAAAATTTTCATCGTTCATAGTTGGAATTGATTTTTCAACCTTTTCTTTAACAACTTTTGGCTCCTCTGATTTTGTGGAATCAGATTCATCACCAGAACTGTTTCCTGAACCCTTAACAACCCATTTTTGATTTATTACATTTTCTTTTCTTTTTACCACATTCTTTGAACATTCACCAATCTCAAAGATTGAATTTTCAAAGCCTGTGAACTTTCGGGTTGAAAGTTCAGTTTTCTCAACAACTTTCTCTTTCAGTTTACCAGATAATTCCTGTTTTGGTTTGAATGTTTTCGGACAATTCCTAGCAACATGACCAACAGTTTTACACTGAAAGCAGGTTCTGGTTTCAATCTTCTTCTGAACAACATTCTTCTTCAACTCTTCTTGCTTCTTGGCAAGGAATTCCTGATTTGTCTGCTTTCTGAATGCTTGCTCTTTCTCATCATCTAAAGTATTTCCTGAAACAAACACAGTTTTTGGTTTAGAAAATTTTTCATTTTTATAATTTCTCGGTGGTACAAAACCAAGACCTTTCTTTTTGAAATTACGATTATGGTTTGGTTTCTTTTGGAAACTATAACCACAATTGTAACCCATTTTCTTGTTTAAACGTTGTTGAACTCTTGAGGTGTAAGGATTAGGTTTTACATGAAGATTTTCATCTTTTATTTCAGAAATATTGATTTCTGTTAGTTTGAAAACCTTTTTAATCATTTCAGTTTTAACACCTCTTATTGGAAAAATCTCATCAGAATATAATTTGTCAGAATCTTTCAAAGTATATGCCACTTTGAATGATTCATCATTCAAATTAGATTTTGATAGCAAAAATTGTTTATCATAAACCCATTTCTCCTTTTTGACTGTTGACTTTGACGCATCTGACTCAGACTTTGACTTGGATTTGGACTCCAGTTTTGACTCCTCACAATCATCTTTATCTAACACCTGATCGACCACACTTTTTATCAACTTTGACTCATGATCAGTATCAGACGACGTGTATGTGACATCAATATTTTCTGGCAAGTTATCCGACGTCCCAGACTCCCATTGTAAGTTTATTTCCTTTTCGACTCTTTCTGAATTTGGATTTCGAGGTAAAAATCCATTTTCGACCGGGGGCGGACATCTAGTGTAGACCACACTTGATTTCTTACCAGAAGTCTTCACTTCATCTTTTGTCACAACTTTCTCTTCTTCAGACATTTTCATTTCTTCAAATGTCTTCAAATTCTCCACTACGGGATAAATCCTGTCAACAACAAAAGAAGAACATGAGTAACTGTTTAATAACTTTTTAACTTTCTCAGTCTCTATCTTTTGTGTTGCCAGCTCCAACTCTAAATCAGCACATTTCTTGATATAAAAGTTAGCATCATCCAGCTGTCTAAGATATGCTACTTTCAAAGTATTCATCGCCATTGCTTGTTCACCACTCGAATCAGTATATTTGTTGATTTCTCTGTTCATTGTGTCATACGATTCTTTCAACTTGTGAATATTGTGCAATAACTCATTGTTTTGTTTGATTAACGAATCACAGTTCATGCACTTTTCAGAAACTTCAACTCGTTCTTCATCAACTTTGACTTCAAATTCAGGAACCTCTTTGACTATACGGTTTGATTGTAAAAATTCAGCTCTTCTCTTTTTCTCAGCTTTAGCCTCAGCTTTTAATCTCTCTTCCTCTTCTTCAAGCTTTCTTCTTCTTGCTTCAGCAGCTTCCATGACTTTTCTGCACCTTTCAGCACATTTTAGATCGTAAGCATTAGCAAAAGTCATCTTTTTCGAGCGAAATCACAAGAATATTCTTTCAAGCAAGATTTCTGTTTGAAGCGGAATCACAAAGTAATTTGGAACTGAATCAGAATTTTGCAACTTGGAGTCGAACTGGTGAATATTCTGTGTGGAATGAAGGTTGACACGCTGTGCGGACTACTATGACCCGGATCAAAATAAACCGAACTTTTCCAATGATCTCACTAAATCACACGACCTTGAACTAGTTTGAATTTAAACCGACTGATCGCCTCTTCTTTGATTTTAAAAAAATATCAAAGTCAAACTTTTAATAGATGCCAAGATATGGATGATTTGACAATAAGACTTCAAACAATTCACGTGTTTAGTTTAATGAGCCGTCAAATTTTAACCCATGAACCAACACATGTAATATTTCCTTTGACCAAAAAGTATAACAAGCCGACAAACACCCTTCACTTAGCCAACAACATTTAATCAGATCACATGCCAACAACTTGATTGGACCGTTTGATTTAATGTAAATCCACTAAACCAAAATATGATTGGGCCTTCACTTTAAGCAATATATCATTGGGTCACTATTAAAGTCTTATCATATGCAAACTGATAAACCAACAAACAACTTTGTTACACTTATCTCATTGGACCTTTAGTTTTAATGATCAGATACACATGTGCAACTTTCTTGGATTTATACAAATCGACAACTCTTAGTGTGCTGTGTGCTAACACCTTTTAATTCAGATGACATGTAAATGACAAACTGATTGACAATTATCAATTAAACAAACATCATTCGAGACTTTTGTGTCACATGCCCACCATCATGACCTGACAATACATTGATATTTTCAATTCAACATATGCTAATGACAACATGCAGCCGACAACATGATCACAGAATATTCCTATTTGGCTGAAATAATCACATGGGCATGACACATCTGATCAGATTAAAGCAATTATCACGTGAAGACTCAACCATTTTCAAACAGGAACCATTTTTCAAACTGTCATGTAAACAACTTTCAAACTGTAGGGTGTAACTTTCAAACTGTCAGGTCAGGTTCAAACGGTGGACTTTCAAACTATGAACTTTCAAACGACAAAATTTCAAACGATCAGTTTTTCAAACGATGGGTTCAAACGAGTGAACTTTCAAACGATGGATTCAAACTCAAACGATTGACAGCAGTTTTTCAAACGATGGGACCCAAACTTCAAACGATTGACATCAGTTTCAAACGATGGAACATAATTTTCAAACGATGGACCAGTTTTCAAACGATGACGTCATCAAATCGCGAAACTTTTCAAACGGTACACATGATTTTGATCAGTTTTAGGTCGTATTTTGATTTCAAACTTTCAAGGATTGGTTAATAGTGAATTCCGAACATAGTGTGAAGATTTGAGCTGATTTTATCCGTAAAAAGTATCGGTTTTAAGAAAGAAGGTGTAGAAAATGAGATTTTCAAGCTGAATATGGCAAGAGCTCCTCGTCCTGAGCTCTGATACCAATTGTAGGATCGATCTCGACCTAAATGAGTCGGTTGGAGAAGCTCTAATTCGTTTCAGAGGCGGAAACTAAGAAACGAATGGGTAAACAGCTAGAAAATCACTTTAATCCTCTTTATCATTCAATAACAAACGTTTACAGTACGAGGAAATACCGGCAGCACCTCGGTATAATATTTCTGAATCGTTACAAATGAATCCGTTTGACTCCTATTTATAGAGATGGCCCCTTCCGTTTGAAAGTAAACATAATAGTTCAAACGACCAGCTCAAACGGAAGGGTCATTCAAACATTCATTTCAAACGGAACCCTCTCTCAAACTTTGGTTTCAAACAGAACCCTTTCTCAAACTTTGGTTTCAAACGGAACCCTCTCTCAAACTTTGGTTTCAAACGGAACCCTTTCTCAAACTTTGGTTTCAAACGGAAGGGTTTCAAACTACCATTTCAAACGGAAGGGTCATTAATCAGCTTCTTTCAAACGGAACCCTTCATTCATCAGCTTCTCAAACGGAAGGGTCATTAACTTGTGATTATGTCATTGATTACATCATATTGATGATGTTATCTTTGCAAATGATGACATCATGCTGAATATCTTCGCAACGAACTGAGACACGACTGAAGACGTAGACGACAGACGGATGCAACAACAAACTCCCCCTCGGATGTTGACGGAGTCTTCAGTATCGAGTCTTCAATTGTCAATCTACAATCTTAATCTGTCTCTAAGCTTCATTCTCAGACTTTTCTTGCAGGTCTTCAGACTCCCCCTTGCGATATGCTGGCATTTCTTCAGATCATCAGCATCATCAGCTTTAGGATCATTGTCTGGCTTTCTGTCTAGCAACTTTTCATTCTAACCTGCAAAAACTCTACCTCAAAATAAATTTCTCTCACATACATATTTCAAACATAAACACTCGCACTAATCAGAATCAATATCAAAACAATTACAGATCTACCAACCTGATGAACCATTTTAGGGTTAGATTATAGAAACATTTCATTTCAAACAAACATTCCCCCTCATATATTGCTCATCATGTTTAGCACTCGGAATTTTGAAAATCAGCTCTTCAATACCAGTTGTCGAAAATCTTTTTGAATTATTCAAAATTTATGCTAAAACACACTAAAATCTTTTTGGATTTTTTAAAGAAACTAAATGCAGAAATGAAATATTTACAGACAATATTTTTGTGAGTTCGTGCAAGAGGATCATATCAGTTTCTGAGACATATCACCAACACCGTTAAGCTTCATTTCATTTTAAGTTCTAAACGATTCACTTAGATTGTCAGTATGTTTGTCCACTTAAATTTTCACACAAAGTTCAATGGATCCGAGATACGAGATTAATGTTTTAAGCTCTTGAACTTATTCGTGTGTCCCATTACTTGAATATACTCCCGTATCCAGATCCCAATATTCAGTCTTACAGGTGAGTATACCACAGATGATATCTGTCAGGGGAATAAATTATAGTACGAGGGCCGTGAGAGCTCAGGTCGATCTTTCGATACGCAGAGAGATGACGGCTTCGACTTTTGGTGTGTCCCCTTTAGAGGATCTTTTGCATTACAACAGCAGCGACTATCAATTTTATTGTTTCATCAGCTTGCTGAGGGCGATGCTATGTTTCAAGCATTTGTAGAAAGTATTATCCGGGGACTAGGTCAGAAATTTCTTTCAGCAGAAGTCCCGGGATAATACCCCAGATATCACTAAGCATAAAGACCTAGTATCTCAGAATAAGGGACCTTTCAAACAAGATTTCAGGGGTTACCTATATATCCAAGTTTGTGTTAACCCACAGAACAAGCAAGTTTGAAATTTAGGTTTATATCTCATCACAATCTACTAAATCTGCAAACGGAACCCTCTCTCAAACTTTGGTTTCAAACGGAACCCTTTCTCAAACTTTGGTTTCAAACGGAACCCTCTCTCAAACTTTGGTTTCAAATGGAACCCTTTCTCAAACTTTGGTTTCAAACGGAAGGGTTTCAAACTACCATTTCAAACGGAAGGGTCATTAATCAGCTTCTTTCAAACGGAACCCTTCATTCATCAGCTTCTCAAACGGAAGGGTCATTAACTTGTGATTATGTCATTGATTACATCATATTGATGATGTTATCTTTGCAAATGATGACATCATGCTGAATATCTTCGCAACGAACTGAGACACGACTGAAGACGTAGACGACAGACGGATGCACCAACACTACATTTGCGGGGGAAAACGAAAATGAAGATTTTGGATATTTAGCCGATTTGTGAAGATTCGAAGACGATGTAAGATTTGTTTTGAAGATCATTTGAAGAATTGATAGCATCATTCTCGGGGGAATATCGTTGGGTCAAAATGGAGAATGATGTTATCAATTGCGCCGACATTATTTAGCATATTTATTGTATTGTATAGGACGGCGTTTTTAGTTGTTTTAGTCGGGAGTTTTTGTGAGTTTAGTAGGTTTTCCAAGCAAGAGGCGGCTTGCTTGGAGGACAAGGCTTAGGGGCTATATATAGATTACTACACCTCACTTGGAAGGTGTGCATTTTGGGAGCCACCACCCGGGGTGGATGATTATCTTGTACTCATTTATTATATTTGATGTGGTTTTTCATTGTTTAATCCTTAAAGTTTCTATCTTTCTTGTTTGTTTATCTTTGTTCTTGGCTCAAAATCACCCGTCTCACTATTTTTCACCAAACCGAGACTGAAACCGGATCGTTTCGGACCTATCACTCTATCGCTTGTATTGACACATAGCTCATCGTGTATCGCTTACCAATATCCGTGTTGTTTGTGTTAAGTTAGCACACATGACCTCGCTTCACGGGATGAAACTCATATGGTTAAAGCATGATGGATACGCCGCTGGTACTTCCTATATATAAGTGTTTTAGCCATATCAGCAGAACTTCGTGGAAAAAGGCCATGTGGGGTCTAATGTTAGATAAAACTTGTGGTGTCATTTAATCTAATCAAATCTCATATTTCCTATCATTTGCAACGCATCAATCGTCGCCTATCGCTCGACGGTTGTCGCTATCGCTTGTCGCTTATTGCTTTACACTTTACGCTTTACGCTTGTCACCGCCGTCTTCGCTTATTATGTTTGTGTTATACTATCGAATTTTTCGCATCCGGCTTACCACCTATCGAACTCGCTCGTGTCACTAAACTGAGTTGAAAACGACTCATCACTCGGTTCGTCTTTCAAGACTTGATCCAACCCTTCCTCGTTTGGATTGAGTCATCGCAAATCTGACTGTACTATGTTGACACGTATGACACCGCCTCACGAGACGGAAGCCATATGTTTAAAACGTGGTGGATACGCCGTTGGTACTTCCTATATATAAGCGTTTTAGCCATATAGTCGAACTTTCGTGGAAAAGTGCCAAGCGGGGCCGACCTTAAAATTTAAATTCTTGATATTATTAAAAAGCTTTGTTTACCAAAAGTTTAAACCGACCTTTTCTTACAAAACTTTTTCTAAAATTTTGATCAAAACCGTTGTACAAAACGAGATTATCTTGTAACGATGGGGTGACAATCGACTCAAGTTACTGCCGCGTGACGAGAAAATCTCGTAAAACGAGTTTTTACACCCTAAAATCTTTTAGTAACCTAATAAAACCCTACTCATAGCGCTAGTGTGAACATCGAAACAGTTTAATACCACACTATGGGAAGACTTTTCACAAACAAGTTTCTTCAAACCTTTTCGAGTTAATCAAATTTTCGAGAATTCAGGACGCTTTGTAATCTCTTTATGTGTGTTACCGTCTTTTGTATACGAATCGTCTTACTCGCCGCAATCGCCCGGTCATCGCAACACTCTCTCTCGTCGAATTTCAATCGATCACTCGCTTATCTTGACACTTTAAATCGATACCCTCACTCACATCAACTCTCGCAACCCTTCTTATGGATTAATTTCGGGACGAAATTTCCTGAAGCAGGGGAGACTGTAACAACCCGCACGTTCGTGCGTAGTTACTACTCGTTATACTCGTTACGCCTAGCACCAGAGATTCGGATCATAATGTAGCTTTATCGCATACATCACTATTTCGCAGTATTTTCGCATATTACGCATACTTTATCGCCATAACACATCGCATCACACACATTAACGCTCACGATGATGTTGAGTGAGGACCTATTCGATCGGACAGCCATCCGATCGGACAGCCCTCCGTTCGGACAACCATCCGATCGGACAAGCCATCCGATCCGACTCACTACACCACCTCCTCTCCTCTCTTGCCTATAAATAACCCCACTCTCACATCAATTGCCTTGATGTGATAGCTCCCACTCGACCAGCATGATTTTGGGCTATTTTCTCTCGATATCTCGCGATTCTTGTAAGTTTCCAACTCAAATCTTGTACTTCTATGATCTACACGCACTTCTTCATCATCTTCTCTTCTAAATCTTAACTTTTAACCGTGAAATCAATGGATTTGAGGTGTTCTAGGGTGTTGTCAGCACAAAGTTCTCATGAACATCAAGGGTCTGTTTGGTATGTGGTAATGGAATGGACGAAGGAATGGAATGGACGAGGTAATGGAATGGACGAGGGAATGCAATGGATCATTGCCATTCTATGTCTTGTTTGGTTACCATGTGAATGAAATGAATTATTATTGTGTATTATTCAGTAGGCAAGAAAAACGGAGTAATAAAATTAGCGGTGAGTGGTGGTGGTGGTGGTCGGTGGTAGTGATTGTGGGTGGTTATAGGTGGCGGTGGTGGGTGTCGGCGGCGGCGATGGGTGGTGGTGGTGGCGGCAAGTGGCAGTGCGGCGGTGACGACGAGTGGTGGCGGCGACAAGGTGGCCGTTGGTGGTGGGTGGCAGCAAAGGTGGCGGTTGGTGGCGGCGGCAGAGGTTGGTGGTGGTGGTGGCGTCAACGATGGTGGCGTCGACGATGGTGGTGGGCGGCGGCGGCGGGTTGACGGTTGGTCGCAGCTGTGGGTGATAACGGTGGCGAGTGGGTGGCGTAGGCGGCGGTGGCTGTCGGGGTGAGGTGGTGGCGGTTGGCGGCGATGGCGTCGGTGGTGGATGGTGGTGGTTATATGTTGTGGCGAAGGTCGTGGGTTGTGGCGTTGTTGATGAATGGTGCAAGAGGGGATGGAACGTAAAAAAACATGGGGGGTGGAAGGAATGATTTTGAGGGAATCGAATGCCTTTTAGAATGGGTGATTCAATTCCATTGACCAACCAAACACTCTTTTTTTCATTCCCTCGTAATCACTCATTCCATTCCACCTCTCATTCATCCATACCAAACACTACCCAAGTGTTGGCCTCATTCCACCAAGAACAACTCAGATCCGAAGGATTTCCACAAGAATAAACAACATTTTCACACAAATCATGAATAAAAGGATTGAAAGATGGTTTTTCAACTCTTTTACACTCAATGCACTCAAAACCGATAGAATCGGAGCTTATACCGACCTTCTACTCATTCTTAGTGTCGTGTTGGTTCAATATCTGATTTCTAACAAAGAGACGGCCGATTTTGGGTTAACCAAGAACGACCATCACGAATCCGTAAACCGGTCAGATGGGGCTTCTCTTGTTTAGCATGTCACAACACCGTCTCGATCAAAACCGCCAAAAACCTTCAAAGTTAGTTAAGTGCCAAGGACGACTAGATCGTCCGGACGGACATGCAGTCAATCCGAACGGACAGGACAACCGTCCGAACGGACAGCCGTCCGAACGGATCTCACCTTGGGTCCCACACTTGACTTTAATTTCAACAATTTGGAGTATTGTCCGATCCATTGACACCTTGCTCCGTTTAACGCATAATTCAACGCCCACGCTATCGATCTGTAATCAGGGTAATCTCAGACGCGCCCCCTTCAATCCAACCAAGTTGTGTTTACTTGCTGAACACCGACTGTGAGCATACTCGAACCCTTTTTATCGCATTTTGGGTGTAACATACGTTTTTATTAAATCAAACTTATCAAAACGAATTATTCAGTCAACCTACTTATCACTTGCGAGTGACTGTTATGCAGATTTACACGTGATGCTAGTTACATATGTGTTAGGACTTATACTCGCGAGCTCCCGCCTTAACTAGTATAGTACTATAGCACCCGACGGGGTCTAGTTAGGATGAATAGCAATCGCAGCTCTAGTGACTTAGCTGGTAGTATCTGTCTTATGCATGTATGTTGAGGTATCTCGTTTATGTATTTGGAAATTCAGAGCACTTTTATCTATTTACGCTTCACTATCAAAACTTGTATACTCGCCAATACTTTAGTATTGACGTTGTTTTAATGTATGTTGCAGGTTTAGTCGCAGTCTACATCAAATCAAGCTAGGAAGTCTAGAAACTCACCTAAAATCTAGGTTGTCGGATTTGTATTGTTTGAGAGGACAAGAAATATGTGATAACTTATGTGATTGTATTGTTTGTTAGTATGGGATAACAAATGTAATCAATATTGTCGCTTTAGTTGTTATGGATTCTCTTGAGCAATCTGATTCGCCTAGTGCCACGCCCTGATGATTCCGCCATCGGTTGGGGTGTGACACGTTTGAAGTCCGTCCATGACCCGAGCAGATTGTTGTTGAATTGATTTTGGTACCACGAAAGTGCATCACCAACAAAATGGAAAGTCGTTAGTGAAATACGTTCCGCCGGAGGAATATTATAATAAGTATAATATTGGTCGGCTTGAAAAATCCACCCGAGTGGATTTGACCCGTCGAAAAGAGGTAACGTAATTTTTGGTTGGTGTGGGTTTGGTTGGTTCTTGTTTTGGCGGGCTGGGGAAGGCGGTCGGGTAGCGTTTTTTTCTGGTTCAAGGTTGTCGGTCAATTGCTGAACATGATTAACAAGACGAGCGGTTGTTTTCGTTTGGGTGTCAAGTTTGGCGTTGAGGTTAGTGGTGGCTTGAATGAGGGCGGCTAACTGTGTTTTGAGGTCGGATTGAGTGGAGGCAGCAGTGGTAGCGGCCGTGGTGGTGATTTGTATCAACTGGCTGAGTTGATCCGTGATGGATGGAGGGAAATCATCGCTGCCGGTTGGGTTGCGACACGGTGGCATGGTGGAGGTGATTCGTGAATGAAAGCACCAAGATGATGTAGCCTTTTCTAGTAGGCAAACACTCCAAGAATTTGAGAGGGGAAACAAGAACTTTTGGGGCAATTTTTTGTATATTTCTCAAAGCAAAATTACATCAATTTAAATATGCAGTGGATTAGAGCACGTGATACCCATGATCCTTATTCCTAGAAGACATGCATGCAACTACCTACCATGCTCCCACTACTATCATGCATAACTACCTTAACAATTAAATAACAAATGCAATACTAAAAATAATAGAACTGTCCGAATACTATGCTCCACTTTGTAAATTCAGTCCAACAACTTGGCTGGTAGCTTGTGACTTCTTTTGGGCCTGGAACTGGGCTCGTGCACTTCCTGGACTGCTTCAGTGATGTCCTCTGCTGGGCCAGCCGCACCGGGCTCATAGTGGGCCGTATCATAGGGATGACAATTGAACCCGACCTAATGGGTTAAATCAGAAACCTGCCGGTTACCCGATAAAGTGTACATGTTTACCCGATGTAATTTCTTTTATATATGCTATATCATTTTTTTATACATATATGTATTTTATTTTGTATACATTGTATTCACTTGATATATTTTTATAATGGTACACCCAACGGGTAATTTTTTTAAATTAACGGGTATCTACCTATAACAACTCTCATCGAAAAGTATTATTTATTATTTTAATTATCTGATTAGGAAACCCTAATTAAGAAACCCAAGTGATTCTGCACAAACCCTAAAATTTTCAGAACATTTGGAATCAGGATTAGGGCCCCTAAAACTCAAGGGGGGCAAACCCTAACTAACGATTATCTTTAAAAATGTGTTGTCAACAACGAGAATTAACGAACTATCAACTCAGCAGGCCTATACTAGTGACAAGGCTACTCTAGGCTAGGTCGTCACCCCAGGCGAGTCACGACAGGAGTCATGACATCTCCCGCGACACGCGGGGGAACAACTTTTCAAGTATAAATAGGATTGTCTGTTTCATGCAATTGAGTGTTCGTTCGACGTTCAATTTCGAATTGTACGCTGAGTTATAGTATAATCACTACAAAAACACACACTGATCACGAAGTGCTGCCACAATTCAGGGTAATAACTCGATCGCTGCTACGATTCAATGTCCGATCGATTAAACTATCCAATGGATGTTTAAGTGCTGCCCACATTAGGGTTTATGCTTTGTCATTCGTCGTTAAATCGATGGATGTTTAAGTATCGCACTTTGTCATTCGTTGTGAAGGTTGTAATCTCGTGAGTTGTCGTAAATGCTGTATTAAGTTACTAACCTAGTTTCTGTGCTTGATTATTTAAACTAGGTTATCAAGGCTAATTAGTAGAATAAGCTCTGTTAAATCTGCAATGTGAGTCATTCTCTTTTTATCAAATCTATTTACAAAAGCATGTTTATTTTCAAAGGTTATAATTACAGGTATTAAGTCTATGTAATCTGAAATTACTGCCAGTATGTGGGGGGATGTGCACATAGCTACTAATTATTTATCATTTGTGGGTGAACGGACCCAACAAGTGATATGTCCACAGTCACACGTCCGGTCAAGTGACAACTGGATCAGTTAATTTAAAAGATAGAGACATTGTAATCACTCTTAATACTGTAAATTATAACAAACGTGTCGTTTTAGTAAAATGAATGATTCACTCAGTATTTCCCGCTGACAAAACCTTTTTCAAACATGTTTCAGGTGATCTGTTGTGATCCAGGAAAAGTGCCGTGAAGCACTATCAGCTTAAGAAAGTGGCTTAGTATAAAATACAGAAATATGTTTTGAAAATAAAAGATTTCTTCGTGAAATCTCAGTATTGTAAATTATCGGGTTTTATCCCGAATTGTGAAATAAAATACTCGGGAAATATTACAGTTTTTGAAAGATCCTGAAGAAACTTCCGCTGTTAATTAAATACCACGGGATTTCTATCCCGCGGCTCCAGAAACGGGTCAAACCGGGTCGGGGGCCGTGACAGAAATAAGGTGGTATCAGAGCCACTGATTTAAGCCTATTAAGTATTTAGCAATACTTAATTTTACTGATTACCAATTATGGGATTCTGTGTTTATTAACTGATTATTTGTTAATTACAGTATGGGTAAATAAAAGCTGTCAAACATCTATCTTAAACTAGATAGGTCATCCCACGAGAAGGGAAGTTCATCCCAAACAAAACCTTATGTAATTCCTGAAGAAGGAATATTTGTCCATAAGGCACATTACGAGGAACCACTTTCTCCTAATAAAAGAAGTTTGAATATTAGGAAAATTCCAGAAGAAATAAGGAAAAACCGAGAGAAGAAAGTTAAACAAGAAACCCATGATTTAATCAATAAATCACCTTGGGAGGACAAATTAGATGAGAAATGGGCAAATCTTTATATGCTAGCCACAGTAGCAGAAAATGCAAATCTCTAAATACTCAAAAGTTTTAGCACTTTTATTTTCCAGAAACCTTATTTAGTAAATAAATAAGTCACAGTAAATCGTAGTATAAGTTACTTGTCAGTTGTTTTATGTATGCAATAATATTACGAGTTATCTATAAAATGTTGTTTTAACATTTGGTATGTATTTTGCATATATGCTAAACAGCATGAATGAGATATCTGAAGGGTTAGAAAATCTTAACCTCTATCCCGTTAAGATAGAAGTTTCCAAGGAATTCACCGGTTACTTCGCTGATAAAGAAGAACCCAAGGAATTTCAATCCAAACCACTGGCAAAACCTAAACCCAAGAAAAGAAACAGATTTGTGGGTTGGAGGCGTGTACGAAGGAAAAATCCAGCAACAAGAAAGGTTACTAAAACTGAAGAACCAAAAGACAAAGGAAAAGGGGTAGAAATTGAGGAAAATGTTAATCAAATAGAGATAGAAGCTGAAAACAGTTTTAATCAAACAGAAAGAGAAGTCGGAGAGAGTTCTAGGCAGAAACAGAAAATGACTCCTTGGGAAGCTTTAGATCATAAATTAGTAATGAGTGATCTCATCGGACCTGCCGATGGAAACCTTGAAGCAGCTAATCCAAACCTTATATTTACTGAAGAAGATCTTTTTAGTTATCCACTAGAAGCTCCAATCCCAATCAATCTGGAACCTGCTATTCCAGATCCTATTGTCCAACCTCAACCCTTCCCAGTAGAATTAGATGAATGGTGGACAACCGATTGGCAATACCAAAACCTTTTAAACAACCCTGATACATTTTTCCCACAAGTTGACCCAGAACCTCCAATATACCCAACTATGAGCCCAGAGAATCTGACTGAACTTCGCCTCTGGGGCGAAGAGTTGATTGATGCAGGAAATCGGATTAGGGATGTGGGAGAAAGAGTTACTTGGAAATATGACGAAAGGGAGCGTCGTTTTTAAGAAATTAGCTAACCAAATAATGGAAGTTTGCAGGAATATGTGTTAATAAATAAACATAATAACCAGTATGTGTAAATAACTTAACAATAAAACGTTGTATGATAATCGTGTGTACGAGGCATAATATAATATATAAAAATGAAACTTGTGAAATTGATAATTTTGATTATACATGTTAATGTGATTATGTGCAAACTGTTTTATTATATTTATACTAATTATTTACATAAAATTTATTATCAGATGTCAAACATTGGTAATGAACCAGTAAATGAGGTTAATCAGTCAGAGCAACATCCAGGAGATCAATATATGACTAGACAAGATATCGAAAATATTGTTGCTCAAGGGATAGCCAATGCTATTCCAGCATTCGTTGCTGCTATAAAGAATCCAATCGAACCGCAACCAATTGTTCCAAGTAAACGTATTACTGAAGATAACTTCAGTAATAGTGTAAACGGAGGAAATGATAATGTTAATCATAATGCAGAACCACATCAAGCTCCATTTCCTAAGAAAATGAAAACTGCAACGCCCGGTTGCACTTTCAAAGAATTTCTTGCTTGTAAACCCACTAAATTTGCAGGCAATGAAAGAGCAACAGCATCACTGCGTTGGTTAGAGAAAACCGAAGCAGTAATTGCAATAAGTAAATGTGCTAAAGATGATCAGGTCATGTATGCATCAAATCTCTTTAAGGAAGGAGCACTTGAATGGTGGAACACTGTGTTACAATCAAAAGGAAGGATAATAGCTTATGCTATGACTTGGGAAGGATTTAAGGGTTTAGTAGAAAGGAAATTCTGTCCCGAGTATGAAAAGGAACAGATGACAAATAAGTTTTTAAATCATCGGACGATGGGTGTAGATTGTCACGGTTATACTTCGACATTCTTTGAATATGCTAGAGTGGTACCAACGCTGGCTTCGCCAGAACCGGTACTCATTTCTCGCTACATTTGGGGACTGATTAGTGAAATCCGCAATATTGTTAAAGCTGCGAGACCTCGCACTATTGACGATGCTGTGGAATTAGCTAATACCCTAACTGATGAACTGGTGCGCACAAGAGATGAAGACAGAAAGAAAGAATTAGCTCAGAAAATTACCCAAGGATTTCGTATGGGTAATAATAACAGTTTCAAGAAAAGAGGATCAGGGCAATCTTCAACTTTGCCATTCTGTCAAAATTGCAAAAAGAAACATTTTGGAAAATGCAAAGTATATTGCAATTTTTGCAAAACTGTAGGGCATCGTGAAGAAAATTGCAGGAAGAAATCCATAATTTGTTACAATTGTGGAGAGGCAGGACATTTCAAAACAGAATGTCCTAAAGTGATCAAACCAGCAGATAACAAAACCAAGACGACCGACGGAACTACTAAGAAGAATGCCAGGGCATTTCAGCTGACCACTCAAGAAGCAGAACTCATCCCAGATGTGATAGCGGGTACGTTCTTAGTTCACAACGTATACGCAAAAGTATTATTTGACTCTGGTGCAAACCAAAGTTTTATAAATACTTCATTCTGTCAAGCTCTTAATTTACCTTTAACCAATATTAGGCAGATTTTTACAGTTGAGACAGCAGACGGAAATTCAGTTAAAATAGATAAAGTTTTGCAAGAAGAAAACATAGAACTTTTAGGACATAAATTCTCTGCAAAACTATTGCCGATGAATTTAGCTGAATTTGATGTTGTATTAGGAATGGATTGGTTAGTAGCCAACCATGCTCGAATCCTTTGTGATCAGAATTCCATAGAAATTCAATCAGCCACCGGAGAAATAATTAGGATCACAGGAGACAAACCACGTAAGCCTATGAAGTTCATATCAGTAATGAAAGTTGCTAATTATGAACGAAAACAAGGAATAGTGTATATGATTTCGGTAATCATTAGCACTAAGGGTAAAGAATTTAAAGAGATTCCAGTAGTCTCAGAGTATTCGGATGTATTCCCAGAAGATTTACCGGGATTACCTCTAGATAGGGAAGTAGAGTTTAGGATTCATCTAATTCCAGGAACTACACCGATAGCCAAGGCACCTTATCGGTTAGCACCCACAGAAATGTTAGAATTGAAAAAGCAATTAGATGAATTACTAAGTAAAGGATTCATACAACCTAGCTCATCCCCTTGGGGAGCGCCAGTGTTGTTTGTGAAGAAAAAGGATGGTTCAATGAGAATGTGTATCGATTATAGAGAATTAAATAAGGTTACAATTAAGAATCGATACCCATTACCTAGGATTGATGATCTATTTGATCAACTTCAGGGAGCTAGATATTTCTCTAAGATAGATTTACGCTCCGGATATCATCAATTGAAGGTACAAGAAGAAGACATACCTAAAACTGCTTTCAGAACTAGGTATGGTCATTATGAGTTTACAGTCATGCCCTTTGGGTTAACAAATGCACCTGTTGCATTCATAGACATGATGAATAGGATCTGTAAACCATATTTGGATAAATTTGTAATTGTCTTCATAGACGATATACTTATTTATTCCAAAAGTCAGACAGACATTGTGAGCATCTTCATGCACTCTTAACTTTGTTAAGAAAAGAAAAGCTTTATGCCAAATTCTCGAAATGTGAATTTTGGTTAAAGGAAGTGCAATTCTTAGGACACATGGTGAATCACGAAGGTATTCACATGGATCCTGCTAAGATAGAGGTAATTACTAAATGGAAGGTTCCACAAACAGCAATGGAAATAAGAAGTTTTATAGGTTTAGCTGGTTATTATAGACGGTTTATTAAGGATTTTTCCAAGATAGCCGTACCATTAACTAAGTTAACCTGTAAAGCGGTTAAGTTTGAATGGGGACCTAAGCAAGAAGAAGCCTTTAGAATATTGAAGCAGAAATTAACAAATGCACCAATCTTAGCCTTACCAGAATGAACTGAAGATTTTGAAGTATATTGTGATGCTTCAAAACTAGGATATGGATGTGTGCTTATGCAACGCAAAAAGGTGATTGCATATGCTTCAAGGCAATTGAAAAAGCAAGAAGAAAACTATACGACTCATGATTTAGAATTAGGAGCCGTAATTTTTTCCCTTAAAATTTGGAGACATTATCTTTACGGAAGTAAATTTACTGTCTACACAGACCACCAAAGTCTAAGATATATATTTGGGCAAAAAGAGTTAAATATGAGGCAAAGGAGATGGATGGAAATCCTAAGTGACTACGACTGTGATATTCAGTATCACGAAGGAAAGGCAAATGTAGTTGCAGATGCCTTAAGTCGTAAGTATTATGAGAAACAACGACGAGTTCGTGCTCTCAGATTAAATCTACAAATAGATTTAATGGAACAATTGAAGAATGTTCAAACTACAGCAATCAAGGATGATGCTGAAGAAATGAAAGGACGAATGAAGGAATTAGAACAAGGAGCAGATAGAATTTGGAGATTCCACAAAAGTAGAATTTGGGTACCTGAGCAGGGAGACTTAAGACCTAAGATTTTAGAAGAAGCTCATAAATCTAGGTATACTATGCATCCAGGAAACAATAAGATGTACCAAGATTTAAGAAAGAACTTTTGGTGGATAGGAATGAAAAAGGACATAGCACGATATGTTTCTAAATGTCTTACTTGTTCACAAGTTAAAGCAGAACATCAGAAACCTTCAGGGTTACTACAACAATTAGAAATGCCAGTATGGAAATGAGAACTTATAACCATGGATTTTGTTACTAAGTTACCCAAAACCAGAAAAGGTAATGATGCGATTTGGGTAATTGTGGATCGATTAACCAAATCAGCTCATTTTCTACCTATCAAAGAAAACTTTAGCATGGAAAGACTGGCTAAATTGTATGTAGATGAAGTTGTATCCTTACATGGAGTTCCACTCTCCATTGTTTCGGATAGGGATAGTCGTTTTACTTCTCATTTCTGGAAAAGTTTCCAGCAAGCTATGGGAACTCGATTAAATCTGAGCACTGCATATCATCCCCAAACAGACGGACAAAGTGAAAGGACAATTCAAACTCTAGAAGACATGCTCCGAGCATGTGTAATAGATTTTGGTGGAAGTTGGGATGATCATTTACCATTAATTGAATTCTCCTATAACAATAGCTATCATTCAAGTATTGAAACCGCCCCATTTGAAGCACTATATGGAAGAAAGTGCAGAACTCCAGTCTGTTGGGCAGAAATAGGAGAAAGTCAATTATCAGGTCCTGAAATAGTACAAGAGACGACTGATAAGATTACTCAAATCAAGGAAAGGCTGAAGACGGCTCGAGATCGCCAGAAAAGTTATGCAGACAATAGATGCAAGCCGTTAGAATTCCTAGTGGGAGACAAAGTACTATTGAAAGTTTCTCCTTGGAAAGGAGTAGTTAGATTTGGGAAGAAAGGAAAGCTAAGTCCAAGGTACGTAGGACCATTTTCAGTGATCCAAAGTATAGGACCAGTTGCTTATCGTTTACAACTACCAGAAGAATTAGCAGGAGTACATGATGTATTTCATGTATCCAATCTCAAGAAATGCTTAGCAGATGAATCACTGGTAGTACCTCTTCGAGATATAGAGGTAAACGAAAAGTTGAAATTTGTTGAGAAACCTCTTCAAATTGAGGATCGAAAGATCAAGTTTCTCAAACATAAACGACTAGTTTTAGTCAAAGTCAGATGGGATTCAAAGAGAGGAGCTGAATACACTTGGGAGCTGGAATCAGAAATGAAGCGAAAATATCCTCACTTATTCCAGTAAATCTCGAGGACAAGATTTTATTAAGGTGGGGAGAATGTAACAACTCTCATCGAAAAGTATTATTTATTATTTTAATTATCTGATTAGGAAACCCTAATTAAGAAACCCAAGTGATTCTGCACAAACCCTAAAATTTTCAGAACATTTGGAATCAGGATTAGGGCCCCTAAAACTCAAGGGGGGCAAACCCTAACTAACGATTATCTTTAAAAATGTGCTGTCAACAACGAGAATTAACGAACTATCAACTCAGCAGGCCTATACTAGTGACAAGGCTACTCTAGGCTAGGTCGTCACCCCAGGCGAGTCGCGACAGGAGTCACGACATCTCCCGCGACACGCGGGGGAACAACTTTTCAAGTATAAATAGGATTGTCTGTTTCATGCAATTGAGTGTTCGTTCGACGTTCAATTTCGAATTGTACGCTGAGTTATAGTATAATCACTACAAAAACACACACTGATCACGAAGTGCTGCCACAATTCAGGGTAATAACTCGATCGCTGCTACGATTCAATGTCCGATCGATTAAACTATCCAATGGATGTTTAAGTGCTGCCCACATTAGGGTTTATGCTTTGTCATTCGTCGTTAAATCGATGGATGTTTAAGTATCGCACTTTGTCATTCGTTGTGAAGGTTGTAATCTCGTGAGTTGTCGTAAATGCTGTATTAAGTTACTAACCTAGTTTGTGTGCTTGATTATTTAAACTAGGTTATCAAGGCTAATCAGTAGAATAAGCTCTGTTAAATCTGCAATGTGAGTCATTCTCTTTTTATCAAATCTATTTACAAAAGCATGTTTATTTTCAAAGGTTATAATTACAGGGATTAAGTCTATGTAATCTGAAATTACTGCCAGTATGTGGGGGGATGTGCACATAGCTACTAATTATTTATCATTTGTGGGTGAACGGACCCAACAAGTGATATGTCGACAGTCACACGTCCGGTTAAGTGACAACTGGATCAGTTAATTTAAAAGATAGAGACATTGTAATCACTCTTAATACTGTAAATTATAACAAACGTGTCGTTTTAGTAAAATGAATGATTCACTCAGTATTTCCCGCTGACAAAACCTTTTTCAAACATGTTTCAGGTGATCTGTTGTGATCCAGGAAAAGTGTCGTGAAGCACTATCAGCTTAAGAAAGTGGCTCAGTATAAAATAAAGAAATATGTTTTGAAAATAAAAGATTTCTTCGTGAAATCTCAGTATTGTAAATTATCGGGTTTTATCCCGAATTGTGAAATAAAATAATCGGGAAATATTATAGTTTTTAAAAGATCCTGAAGAAACTTCCGCTGTTAATTAAATACCACGAGATTTCTGTCCCGCAGCTCCTGAAACGGGTCAAACCGGGTCGGGGGCCGTGACATTACCCATCGGAATCCAGACGGGTTGTGGGACAAGCTTATCTAACCAGGTTTGGGTTTGGGGTTGAGATTACCTAAACCCGTCTAAACCCGTCTCATTGTCATCCCTAACCGATAAAGGTTTGGGAATGATCAAACTACAAAAACCTACTTATAAAAACCATCATTGCCTTCGTCGCCAGCCTCCGGTTCCGGTCCAAGAAGCTGAGATGATGTTATTTTGACGTTTATTTTTTCTCTATAACTATTCTAATGGTGAAATTTTGGAGGATAATTATAACAAAAAAAACCTACACTAAGTAGCCATATTAATGGACATTTTGGCCGGCCGGAGGGTCAACAAACCCCCCGCCCTTTTTTGGTTCCACTAATGTTTGTAGACACGAACTTAGAGATCTTTTGACCACCTACTAGTTGGCACATGAACCCTATTTATCATCGATTCATCATCACATCCTCATCCCTACATAATGTCATACTTAGACGTAATAAAGAATTTTAATTAAATAAAGGTAAAGTTAAAAACAATAATATTATCAATTATTTTTTCTACAATACTCACAAACTTCTCCTAACCAATAACTTGATCCATATCATTTATATCATCCTGAATTTAAAACTTTTATTAATAATAACGAAATTAAATTTTTAATGTCGTATCTATACTATATAATAAAAGAAACCTGATTTTGGACACATGTCACTCTCTCATGCTTTCTCATCTTATTTCCTATGTATCTATGTTAAATAAATAAATAAATAAATAGAGAAAATTTCACTTTTTGTCCTTTATGTTTGCACTGAATTTTGAAACGTGCCCTTTAAAAGTTTTAGTTTCAATTTATGTCCAAAAAACACATGTTTTATATCACTTCATGTCCTTTACATCAAACTGAGTTAATTTACTCAGTTAGGTTTATTTAATGCAAGGGTATAATAGGTAATTCACCTTACTTATTTTTTTTTCAACATTTTCCCCTGTTTCTCTCTCTTAAAAAAACCCTAGATCTAAAATGAAAATAGAATTTGAACTTCAAAAGAGAAACTCACAGACAACATCATCTTCCTTGTCTCTCCCTCTCTCTAAATTCCGGCCGACCACCCCCTTGGTGGCGGAGGAGGCGGCACACGACGGCGGATGACCAGCTGACAACACCAACATCAGAACTCCCCTCTTCCTCCGATCTCCCTAAACCGGTGACAGATTAGAAGTGGCGCCGCCGCTCACGGCGGCGGCGGTGGATCTGGATGGCTGAACGACACACCCCCCACAATCGTTTTTTCTGGAGCCGATGATGATGAAGACGACGGTAATGTCCGTCTCCGAAAATGATGATGATTATGATAACCTGTTGAAGACGATGACGAAAAGTTGCGATGTTGATGATGATGGTCCGACGACAGCAGGTGGTCGTCGGAGTTGGCGACGATGGTGGCGAATCCGAGTCAAATTGTTCTCCGGTAAGCGATTTGGCTTGAAACCATGTATTACGACTTAAATCTATTTCATTCTGGTTCTGTTTGGCATTTAGGGGCACAGTTTCAGATTTCTGTTTCGAGTTGTCGGTCCAAACTAGTCACAGTCAACAGTTCGCGTCACGTTTCTGATTTTGCTTGTCTTCACATCTAGTGGATGTAGGGTTTTCTTTCTCTTTTTCCCAACAAGTTCTGCAGCGTGGATCAGTGCTAGATGCTTCGCTTGTGCCGATGGAAACAGGGGAAAAAATTTTACATCTAGGGTTTTTTTAAGAGAGAGAAACAGGGGAGAGATGTGATGATTGATGAAGAGAGAGAGTGTGTTCTTGATTTTGATATCTATGGCAGAAAATGTTGAAAAAAAATAAGTAAGGTGAAATACCTATTATACCCTTGCATTAAATATACCTAACTGAGTAAATTAACTCAGTTTGGTGTAAAGGACATAAAAAAGGGTAATTGCACGGTACCCCTGACCGCGGAAGGGATCTCCCTTCCCAGTTCACCACCCGACAAGGATCCCTGGCGGTAAATACCCATAGCCATCAAAGAGGGGTAAGAAACATGTTTCGAACCCGAGACCTCGAGTGTCCTCGGTCCGGCTTTAAAGCGGGTGTCGGTGGCCACCAAAGTGGCACTAATGGGAATTGAACTTGGGTCTCCATTGGAGAACCCAAGTCACTCCACCACTAGGCCACTTGTGGTGGTTAAATTGAAACTAAAACTTTTAAAGGGCACGTTTCAAAATTCAGTGCAAACATAAAGAACAAAAAGTGAAATTTTCTCTAAATAAATATATAAATAACAATAATAATTTCTCACCTTATATCAATCAGTTTTAAAAATTCATGAATTCCTGATAACTCAAAAAAAATATTGTTAATATATAATCTTTTTCTTTTATCTTTATTATTATTATTTAATAATTCATGAATTTTTAAAACTGATTGATATAAGGTGAGAAATTATTATTGTTATTTATTTATTTATTTAACATAGATAAATAGGAAATAAGGTGAGAAAGCATGAGAGAGTGACATGTGTCCAAAATCAGGATTCTTTTATTATATAGTATAATAAACAATGATGTGAGAGAAAGTATGATTTGTGCGTTGAATGTGAAGAAAAAAACTCAGTTCCCCGAGAACAGAAACATATCACGCCCTTTAATAACCCACGAATACTTCTCAACTGATAAGCCCACGAACCATAAGCCCACGAGCTGCACTGTACTGCACATCCATTCAGGCCCAACTTCCTATCAACAGTCCATGTTAGTCCATGATTAACCCTCCAGCTTCCTATCTTACACATATCCAGTCCTCCAACTCTCAAGATACTACAAACAACATTTCAAGTTATCACACAAATATTAAACTCAAGTTTGCTAATGAATTGACTACCTTTTTAACATCCCCCCTCAATTCAACTAGCAAACACATTCAAAATTTCCCCTTAATTCCAAGTTTTTTTTTCAAGAAAACTATATTTACATATACTACCCTTTATGTTAAAAAAAACTTGAATAATTTTTTTTTTTCAGTTTTGATTTAAATCATTCATTTCTTTAGAAATGAAAAACAAACATGAATAAAAAAATGATATTAATAAACGATAACATAAAAGACAATTATGGATTTCATTAAAGAAGTAAAGAACCTCCCTGAGAGTTTAACTTCTCAAAGTTGTTTCACCCTTTAACATGTCATTCCTTAATCCAACAGCAAAGTCTTATTCCAGATTAATTTTTTTGCCTTCTCATTGAGTGTAAGTGACTTGGATTATGTATGGACTAGTTTGACTATTGTCAAGCCTGCTTCATTGAAACTCAAAATGGTACCTGCAACCCTCATTGAAAAAATACTTGACTTCTTGGGCAGCAATAACGTGATCTCATGAATTCAACAACCATTCCTCAATTTTGTACAAAAGATTCTTGTTGAACTTAAAAACTCAAAACAAAATATTCATTTGAACAAGAACTTATGTATGCAAAGAGAATCTCTTATAAAACTTTTTGAACATAAAACTTCCAATTGAATAGTGGACTTTAAATCCATATCCAATAGACAAGACCATATGCCAAGAGACATATACAAGCAAAGCAAACATCAGAAAATATATTCTGATCAGACAAAGAATCACACGATTCTTCAACATATCATAAACGTATTTGATAAAAAACAAATGATTATACGATTTTGTAACCCATGTCAAATTTATATCTAATCAAACAAGACACTATCATTAAGATTCCAAAAAACTATCGGAAACTACCCTGATAAACCAAAGAACGCAAAACCACAAGGTTCTATCACTATACCTGATACAAATATGATAACAAAGAGTCACAAGACCCAATTCAGAAGGACGTTTAAAAATTTTGAATCACAAGATTCAAAACACATCAGAAACATATCTGATAAATAGTCACAAGACTATACAAACTTTCAGAAATAAATCTGAAAAAATATGAATCACTTGATCCAAAGTTTATACATGAGAATAATTTCTCACCTTATATCAATCAGTTTTAAAAATTCATGAATTCCTGATAACTCAAAAAAAAAAATATTGTTAATATATAATCTTTTTCTTTTATCTTTATTATTATTATTTAATAATTCATGAATTTTTAAAACTGATTGATATAAGGTGAGAAATTATTATTGTTATTTATTTATTTATTTAACATAGATAAATAGGAAATAAGGTGAGAAAGCATGAGAGAGTGACATGTGTCCAAAATCAGGTTTCTTTTATTATATAGTATAAATCAGTTTTATCTAAAGTTAATATAAAATCAGTTTTAAAAATTCGTGATAACTCAAAAAATATATTGTTAATATATAATCTTTTTCTTTTATCTTTATTATTATTATTATTTAATAATTATATTGTTAATGATAAGCCAAAGTAGTCGGCTACAGTTGGGTTGAAAAAACTATATAATCTTTTTATTTTATCTTTATTATTATTATTTAATTAATAATTATATTATATTGTTAATGATAAGCCAAAGTAAATTCTAGATAAAATCAGTTTTATCTAAAGTTATTATAAAATCAGTCTTAAAAATTCATGATAACTCAAAAAAAATATTGTTAATATATAATCTTTTTCTTTTATCTTTATTATTATTATTATTATTATTTAATAATTATATTGTTAATGATAAGCCAAAGTAGTGGGCTACAGTTGGGTTGAATAAACTATATAATCTTTTTATTTTATCTTTATTATTATTATTTAATTAATAATTATATTATATTGTTAATGATAAGCCAAAGTAAATTCTAGATAAAATCAGTTTTATCTACAATTATTATAAAATCAGTTTTAAAGATTCGTGATAACTCAAAAAAAAAACATTATCTATTTATACATCTTTACCTTATAAATAGTAGACTTAATCATTTTAAACAATCAGAGCTCATTCTAAACAATCAGAGATGGAAGGGAGAAGTCTAATATCTTTGAATGATATTGATGGCAAAACAACAACTTTTACGAAAAAGGTAAAAGTACTTAGGCTTTGGAGAAAACAAAATCCCAAAAAGGTTGATGAGATATGGGCTATTGAGATGGTGCTCATGGATGAAAAGGTACATCTTTAACGACTTTAATTAGTTAATACGTATTTACTTAAGGATTTTTTAAGTTTTTTTTAGGGGTAACTTTGTAAAATAGTAACTAAGTTTCTTATATGTTCCAATTAAGTAACTGAAACTTTTTTTGTCTTTTAAAAGTAACTGAAGTTTTATATGTTGTTCCAATCTTGTGTAATTAGTAGGTTATCAAGTTACCTTGATGATGTGTCAGGTAATAAATTCTTTTTATAATTTTTAATGCTTACGTAAATTAAAAAATAGTGACATGGCTTTTTAATTTAAAAGCTTAAATTAGAAAATGCCATATTTTTTTTAATTAAAACATTTAGAAAAAAATATTTTTTTGTTTCTTTATTCTTAAAAAATAACATTTTTTCATTAAACCTAAATCTTTTATCAAACCTGCAACTTTCGTTTTCATATTCAAATCATTAAAAATCTTTTATCAAACCTGAAACTTTCGTTTTCATATTCAAATAATCTGCAACTTCCGTTTCTTTATTCTTAAAAAATACTGTTTCATTAAACCTAATTCTTTCAACTCTTCAAACCTTCAACTTTCATTTTTATTCTTAAAAAATAGCATTACCTGCAACTTTCGTTTCTTTCTTTATTAAAAAATAACATTTCTTTAAACCTAATTCTTTTAACTCATCAAACCTACAACCCATTACGTTATTCTTCACATCATTTAGAAACCATTTTTTTTATTTATTGAATCCATTTTTTGTTCATAAAATCCCAAACCCAGATCTGAATCTTATTCATTGAATATTTCAAACCTATTTCACTAGCTTTTAGCAAATCATCCCAATAAACCATGGCAGGAGACAAACCTCCGCAATACCACCGGATATTGGTTTTTAATACCACTCTGACCATCGTATTCGCCGGATATTACAAGGTTGTGATTTGCTGAAACTAGGCAAGAGTTTAAGGTCGGTTGCCAACGATTTGCAACATAAGGGTTGTGGTGTTTCTCTATTTGTGTCTTGGAGAGGATGATGATTTAGGGTTGTGAAGAATAAGTTTGTCCACTGGTGTTTTTTTTTTATTTACTTTGAATAATATCCACATAACTATTAAAACAAAATAAAAATTAAGATAAAAAATGGTAACCTGATGACCTAATAATTACACACTATTAAAACACAAAACTAAAGTTTAGTGATTTTATAGAGACAAAAAGAGTTTGAATGATTTAATTGGAACATTTGGCAAACTTAGTTACATTTCTGTGGCACATTATTTTTCATTATAATGTCAGGGGACGAAAGTGCAAGCCACTGTATGGAGTAATAACTTTAAAAGACATGAAAAAATGTTAGAAGAAAATGAATTTTATACAGTTTTTAAACCCCGAGTTGATGAAAGTAATCCAAAGTTTAAACATTTTGACACCAAATATGTGTTGACCTTCAATTTTAAAACAACTATTAGAAAGTGTAACAACTTCATAGGCCCAACATATGGTTTTGAGTTTTCATCATTTAAGGCTATTAAAGATGGTGGAGTTTTTTCAGAATATCGAATCGGTTCGTTTCCTAAACTAACCAAAGTAATAATATAACCGTTATAATCAAGTTTTATTATTATAACCTTTTTTTCTTTCATTGTAGACTTTATTGGTTATATTAACTCATTTATGTCAATTTGGTATATAAATGTCTCCATCTTTGGTTTGCATTTACAAGAAATAGTTATTATATAGTTTAGATTGTTTAACCCGTGTAACACACGGGGAACTAACCTAGTAAATAAATATAACACAACAAAAATAAAATACAGAATAATATATTTAAATATCATATAATTATTGAGCGAAGATTTTATAATTTTGAATTTTCGTTAAGCTAATCTTTACATAACTATCCGTTGGTATAAATTGCAAACGACCAATAATTTTGAATTTTCGTTAAGCTAATCTTTACATAACTATCCGTTGGTGTAAATTGCAAACGACCAATGCAATTGTACCCAACTACCTAAAGCCACCACCATCTACTTCACTGCCCCAAGTATGCTCAAACCTTGACCTCATCTCACACGTGCTGTTTCTTTACGCAAAACCCGGGCGTCACCATGTTGCATGGGAAGTGTTCGACGTAATGCCTGAGAGAAGTGACGTTGTTCGAAATACCCCCAACATGAATTCTTTCTTCTTTATTTTAACAAACCCCAAATCTTCAGGTAACATCTACAGCTATATATAACTTGAAGACACTTTAGGAGCTTGAAAAGGTGATTTTTCTTTTCATATGATGTTTTACCAGATCAAAAAGGGGACATAACCAATTTGTTCATTGCACACCCATTGTCAATCAATTTAGCTAAAGTTTTCGATAATATCGTTGTGATGGATTGCATACAAGACCATTAAGTATACTATTTCTCTTCTTAATATCATTGAAAGATATGATTGAGTACATAATGAACATACGGTTGCCTCGGAAAGAAAATTTTGTTAGTGCTTTGACTGAAAAGTACTTACATATCGGTAATCGTTTATCCTTAACAGTGGAAGATGCTCATGCCAAACTCAAATTACATTTACATCACAACTTGGTTGTGAGGATTTTGGCAGAGAATTAAAAGCCTTACAGCTGCGTTGAGCCAAGTTAAACCACGATCATTAGCCTGATCGTGGGAGTTACTTGCAGGAGATGAGAAAGAAATTAAATATGGGGGATGGCTCAATGATCTGAAGCAATTCGTCAAGAAGAACAGGTAACATTGAGTTGAATTGATTTTAAATAGTCAAAGTAAGTGCTCCTTATGCCAAATATTATTCAAATGAGACTTGCTATTTAAAATTCATCTGGATGAATATGAGATACTGGATTCAAATGTTCAAATTAAAGCCCTAGCTACACTTTCTTGCTGATCTTTGTAAGTGAAGATAAGATTTCGTTCATGTCGGGTCGATCATCAGGATCCGGTCGAGTGCAGCATAAAGCCAACTGAAGAATCTGTTCTACAACACCCTGTTTTGTGTTGAAATCGGAAGCCAAATCAGGATCTACAACTTCAATCAGCTCATTCATTTCTTTTGAAAGTGCTTGTTCTATCAGCTGTGGTAAAGTGATTTGGATTCCGTCGTCTTCGGTGAGTTCTGTTGGTCTTTTACTAGTGATGAACTCCATAATTATTACTCCAAAGCTAAATACATCTACTTTTGTTGTCACTTTCCTCATATATGCAAACTCTGGTAGAAAACAGAAATGCATTAGTGTTAGTTAGGAGGTCAAATGTTATCTACACATCAAATTTGATAGGTAGTGTTAGAATTTCATTACCTGGTGCCAAGTAACCAATGGTGCCTTGAAATGCTGATGCAGAGGAAACACTGCTTCCATCCTGGTGATGAACTCCCAGAATCCGAGCCGTCCCAAAGTCGCTAACATGAGCATCCCATTTTTCATCTAGAAGAATGTTAGAAGGCTTTAAATCACAGTGAACTATGGGGAAATCGTATCCGGAATGTAAATAAACCAGTCCTCTAGAAACTGAAACCAAAACATCAACTCTCTCAGAAAGACCCCATCTTGATCGATCAATCGCAGAATCATGTATAACCGTATCCAGATTACCATTTTCCATGTATTCAAGAACCACCGCCTTTAGTTTCCCGCTCTCCCATGCATAACCAACCACTTTCACTAGATTTCTATGCCTCAGTTTTGCTAATGTGTTCAGTTCTTTGTTGAAGCTCTTATCAGATTCTGCTGAAAACTCTATGATATTCAGATTCTTCACTGCTATCATCCTTCCATCTGCTAGTGTACCCTTGTACACTGTGCTTAAGCTGCTTCTACCCAGAATGTTACCTTCACTGAATCCATCTGTAGCATCTTCAAGTTCTTTTCTGTCAAATCTTTTGAGAGTGGCCCGTCGTGTGTATTCTGGATCCTCAGATTCTTTAAGTTTCGGTTTTCGAACATGACGATAACATAAAACTACCAAAAATAATACAAGAAGCAAAGCTAGAGGTCCAAGTATTGCAGGAATCAATACGGCTTTTCTGGATATTTTATGTGAATGATTTGATTGAGTTGAGAAGGTGCATGGCTTGGTGTCATTGGTAACACACAGAGACGGATTTCCAAGTAATCCAATTACGCTAGAGTTTTTGAAAATTCCCATATCGGGAACACGCCCTTCAAGGTTATTGAACGAGAGATTGAGGTGTTTTAAGGCCACATTGTTGCCGAAGTCTTCAGGAATCGTGCCATTGAATTTGTTTTGTGAAAGATCAACCGAAGTAAGAAGTGTCAGATTCGCCATGCTTTCTGGGATCTTTCCATCCAATTGATTTCTTGAGAAATTTATATAAGAAAGTTCGCCAAGAGTAGGGAATATTTCGTTAGAGACGTCACCAGAAAGTTGATTTCCTGACAAATCAATACTCTGCAGGTTTCTGCAGTTCTGAATTGTTACAGGAATACCTCCTGACAGATTATTGTTTGAGATATCGATGGCTTGCACCATCTCCATCTTCTCAAACTCACTTGGGATATTTCCTGTAAGAAAATTGTTTGAGAAATTGAGATATATCTGCATATTCTTCATACTTGAAATCACTGTCCGTGAAATCGATCCAGTGAAAAAGTTGTGCGACAGGTCTATTGAAACCAACCGGTTCAGTTTTGTCATACCCTCCTCAATCGATCCGTTAAACCTGTTTCTACTGAGATCCAACCGAGAAAGCTTCTCGAGCCTTGAAACAGAATTCAGAATTGTACCCTCAAATTTGTTGTTCATCAAGTAGAGTTCAGTGAGCTGTTTAAGCTCAAAGATTTTATCAGGAATCCAACCTTCAAGATTGTTATCACCAATCCAAAGGCGTTGAAGGGAAGAAATATTTGAGATTTCTACAGGGATGGTGCCTGAAAATTGGTTTTGCCCAAGATCTAACAACAACAAACTAGTTAAGTTTCCAATTTCATGTGGGATTGGCCCGGACAAAGAATTATGCTGCATTTGCAGCCTTTGGAGATTATTAAGGGACCCTATGCTTGAAGGAATTTGTCCTATGAGAAAGTTTGAGCTCAATGTCAAGGTATCCAAATTGACTAACCTGGATATGGATGCAGGAATTTCACCAGTAAGCTTGTTCTCACGAAGTGTCAATCTCTTCAGAGATTCCAGTGAAGAAATCTCTGAAGGAACATTCCCGCTTAGATTATTCTGCGCCAGTTGCAAATTAATTAATGATTTCAACTGAAACAAAGATCTTGGGATTGTGGAGTTCAGTTGGTTATCGTATAACCGCAAAAACTGTAATCCCTGAAGATTTCCGATCTCACCGGGAATGCTTCCAGTGAGCTTGTTCATGTATAGATTCAGAAGAGTGAGATTTTTGCAACTGCCAACTTCAGTTGGTATGCTTCCAGAGAGAGAATTTTCAAACAACTGAAGAGTTTGTAATTTTGACAAATTTCCAATCTCTCTAGGAATGATACCAGAAAGTTGGTTTTGGCTCAAATCAAGAATTTGGAGATCTTTTAAAAAACCAATCGATGTCGGGATCGAACCTACTAAACGGTTATCAAAAGCTGCAAAAACCTGAAGATTGATCAAGTCACCAATTCTATCTGGAATTGTACCGTTAAGTTTGTTGGAAATAAGACTAATTTGTTGCAAAGAAGTGCAATTGCACAAGCTATCTGGAATGATTCCAGTGATGGAATTGTTCCCCAGGTCTAGCTTCTGCAGATTCGAGAGTTTCCCGATTTCAGACGGAATACGGCCTGAGAGGGAATTTTGCCACAACTGAAGAGCTTGTAATCTGGATAGGTTTCCAATCTCTCTAGGAATGATACCATGAAGTTGGTTTATACTAATATCTAGAGCTTCAAGCTCTTTCAAATAACCAATCGAAGCCGGAATCAAACCTTCTAAAAGATTGTCAAAAGCTCCAAGAAACTGAAGATTGACCAAATCACCAATTCTATCTGGGATTGTACCGTTAAGCTTGTTGGAATCAAGATGAAGTTCTAGCAAAGAAGTGCAATCACACAAACTCTCTGGAATGATTCCAGTGATGGAATTGTTTCCCAAGTCTAGTCTTTGCAGATTCGAGAGTTTCCCGATTTCTGATGGAATACGGCCTGAGAGGGAATTTTGAAACAACTGAAGAACTCGTAATCTGGACAGATTCCCAATCTCTCTAGGAATGATACCAGAAAGCTGGTTTTGACTAATGTCTAGAGCTTGGAGTTCCTTCAAATGACCAATCGAAGCTGGAATCAAACCTTCTAAAAGGTTATTAAAAGCTCCAATGACCTGAAGATTGACTATATCACCAATTCTACCTGGGATTGTACCATTAAGCATGTTGGAATCAAGATGAAGTTCTAGCAAAGAAGTGCAATCACACAAACTCTCTGGAATGATTCCAGTGATGGAATTGTTTCCCAAGTCTAGCATCTGCAGATTCCGGAGTGTTCCCAGTTCTGATGGAATCGGACCAGAGAGGGAATTGGTGTAAAGAATAAGCTTGGAAAGTTGTGTGCAGTATCCCAACTGGAATGGAATGTTGCCAGTGAATAAATTATAAGATAAATCAAGAACCTGGAGACCGGAAAGGTTTCCAAGAAAGGGAGAGATTTGGCCTTTGAGGTATGTTTGTTGAATCGAAATAGCAATGACACGTCTGGTGATATTATGGCATTGGATTCCAGTCCAGTTGCAATGGTGGTTGGAATCGGCATTCCAATCCAGGAGCGCACCAGTTGGGTCATCTGTGATTGAATTCTTGAACTGTTTTAAAGCGTTTGCTTCATCTTCCAAGACGGAATCTGCGGATAGAACACCGAGTATCAGGAAAGGTAAAAGCATAAAGCTTTTGAAAGCCATTGTTAATTAGTTTGAAGTGGTGATGATTGTATGATCAGGAAGCTGGTTTTTGTATTGCAGAATTTAATTAGAGGCCAACTGAAAAGTTTATTTTTTCAAACTTTAATGTGTGAAAGCATGATCTTTAGTGCACAGAAACTTTCAAGATCCCATTCTTATCCTGAGTTGTACCCATACACGTACCCAATACGAATCTCGTTTCTCTGTTTGTATATAAAAAAATATCTGACTATGATATTTCGTTAGACTTCATGCATTTATTGGTTTCGTTAGACTTCATGCATTTATTGGTTTCTAGTTCAGTTTGAACACCCAAGGTTTGTCAATGTATGTTGAGTCTTCATTGACATGTTTTGATTTTAATTTGTAAAAGAAATACTTTTAATCAAAATTAATAATCTAAAGACAAAACTGTAAACACACAGTATACATGCATGCGCAGTCACTTTTTGTCTTGTAACAAAGAACATGATTTACAAATGGAACAATACAATAATTGACACAACTCGTGATTTCAAAATATTCTTATTTGGATTTTATTTTAAAGAATATTGTTTCATTGATAATACATATAAAATATTATATTTTAATCTTTTATTATTAATCACTAGGTTAATCTTTTATTATTAATCACTAGGTTATAATTATATTTGCCTTTCATGTTCTTGATTGTTATTCATAATATTAGTGAATTTTCAATTGGTATATGAAAGCTCAAAAATTGCAACAAAATACATTACAACAATTACATTCTTGAAGTCGGTGCATTAAATCTGATCCAAGTTCAAATACATGCAAAGTCAGATCTATCAATTTTCAGAAAAACTTCATCTTGTTATTCGAATATGCAAGAAACACATAGTTAGTGTGTGTTTTAGAGAGAGAAGAACGAGTAGGGAGAGATAGACTCCGAAAGATTCCGATGAGTTTTCTGGTGTAGATGTTTTTCCAGTGAACTGACTTCCGAACGGTGATTGAGTGGTTGTGGTTTAGTGGGCGATGGGATTGGAGGGGGTTGCAATATCGGTGAGCGACGGAGGTAGGGTTTTTCAGCTGGGGAAAGATGGCGGTGGTGGTGATATTGGGCTCCTGGCGGTGTGTGTTGGGTGGCGTTAAATCGAGTGTGTGGATCTAATAGAAGGTGAAAGAGGTGGATTGTAGGTGGTGGTCGGCCGGTGTTTGGGTGGCTACGGGTGTTGTATCAATTTTTTTTTCAATTATATAAGGGTAAGATTACAAAAGTACCCCTGGCCCTGATAGTCAAAGTAACGTTGACTTGACAGACGGGTTGTGGATTGCTGCTTTAATGAAACGACTAAGTGTAAAGTTGACGAAAATTCAAAATAGGGTGTAAACGTGTCAATAAGGGTCAACCATAGAGTGTAAAACTGCAGTTTACTCAACAATGAATTAAAATTTTATTATAAAAATGGGAAAGTTTAAATAATGAAAATGTGTGAGGTTGACGTAAACGAAATGAGGAATGTATTAAACGTAACATTGAAACGGAAATCAAGTAAATTTGAAACGGTTAAGGATTTGTGTGTAAGTTAAATGAGTATACGGTTTAGGTGGAAAAAGAACAATGTTTAAAATATAGAGAATGCACTCACATAAATATAGAGGATCGATTGTGACTACTCGATTAAAATATAGAGAATGCACTCACATAAATATAGAGGATCGATTGTGAATGCTCTAAGATTTATATTTATCATGTATAGAGATTGAGATTATTTAGAGTTAATTGCCAAAATCGTCCCTGAGGTTTGGGCACGTTTGCCATTTTCGTCTAAAATGACACTTTTGTACCAAATTGCCCCCAACGTTTGTAACTTTTTGCCATTTTCATCCAAACCACTAACGAAGTTTATTTTTTCTGTAAGTTGAGGATATTTGGATGAAACTGGCAAATATAAAACCACATGGACGATTTTGGCAATTTACTCAAACCCTTTTTAATTTCTTTTATTTAATTATTTTTGTTACATACATAATAAAAAAGAATATACATAGAGTTTTTAGAAAAAAAGATTAATAAGTTAGTCACATAATTTTTATAAATTTTCATCCAAATCACTAACTCAGTTTATTTTTTCTGTTAAGGTGAAGGATTTTTTAAATTTTTTAAATTAAGACAAAAATTAATTTACAGCTTTTTTATATAAATCAGTTTTATAAAAAAAACGTCATTGGTGTACAACACATAACAATTGTAAAATGTTACATATTTTCTAAATGTGTTGAGCACCTAGGAAATATGTTGGTAGAAATAAAATATTTATTTAATTAAAATTATGAGGGTAACTAACTAATACCTATTCTGAGTGGCTTGAGTAAAGAAAATTTTGGTTCATAGCATTATAATTACAATTTAGTGAGTAATTTTAAGGTTTGGTAACCATACATTGTTTGATTGGGGGGGGGGGGGGCACTGGTTGGATGAAAATTTATAAAAATTACGTGACAAAGCTATTATTTCTTTCATATAAAAATTGGATGTATATTCTTTTTTGTTATATATGTAACAAAATTAATTAAATAAAAGAAATTTAAAAGAGTTTGAGTAAATTACCAAAATCGTCCTTTGGTTTTATATTTGTCAGTTTCATCCAAATATCTTTAACTTAACAGAAAAAATAAACTAAGTTAGTGGTTTGGATGAAAATGACAAAAAGTTACAAACGTTGGGGGTAATTTGGTACAAAAGTGTCATTTTGTAAGAAAATGGCAAACTTGCCCAAAACTCAGAGACGATTTTGGAAATTAACTCGATTATTTAACTCAAACGAAGTTTAAGGTATTTGTGAGAAAATTGATGATTGTAATGATGATTTAGATTCGAATCGGAGTGAGCTTCTAAATTTTCAAAACTCTTAATATGATCTTTATTTATTTGGTACTAAACAGTTTGGAGAAAAATTATTTTTAAGGGTGATGTTGTAACTTTTCGTAAATACAACCCTAAAAAATAATAATAATAATAATAATAATAATAATAATAATAATAATTATAATTACTTGGTACTAAGTGGTTTGGAGAAAATTTATTTTTAAGGGTGGTGTTGTAACTTTTTATAAATACAACCCTAATAATAATAATAATAATAATAATAATAATAATAATAATAATAATAATAATGATAATAATAATAATAATGATAATAATAATAATAATAATGATAATGATAATAATAGTGGTTTTGAAATTATGTTTATTTAAAGCATATATGTTTTTATAAGTCTTAGTCTTTCAATTGTAGTTTTTAATAAAATTTGGATCAAACCATAAAAAAATATTTTTAAGGATGGTGTTGTAACCTTTTAAAACTACAACCCTAAATAATAATAACGAGTATTTAGGACACGGGTTTTGCGGCGAGACCATCAAACCCAACAAAATGTAGACGTAAAAACGTCAAATCGTACACATGTATTGCAGAGTGCTAACTCGTCAAATTTATATCGAGACGTAAATCATTATCATATAAAAGAATAAATACGTCGAGACAATAACAAATACAAACACAAATTATAGCATACAAAACATTAAAATCTCATAGTATACGAAGCTAATGGAGTAATCTTTACTAAAAGTTCCTCCCCCTAAATATCTTTCATCCTTCATATTATTCACAGGGAATATGAATGTTACTAATTCTAAACCCCACTAGTTTCACCTATATAAATGTTACTTATTCTAAACCCCACGCAGGAAATTCCTTACTTAACTAAAACACTAACGCTTAGTTCCCGAGTTTCATTAAATGAGAGAAAAGAAAAAGATTTAAAAGGAAATAATTTTTAGTTGTGTTCCAGAGTTTCATTAAAGGAGAGAAAAGAGAAAATGAGAGTTTTTTTGCCTAAAATTAATCTTTCCAATTTGGAAAGAAATAGAGAGAAAGAAAAGAAAATGAGAGAATCCTTTTTTTTCTCTCCTTAACTTAACTCAGGAACAGAATGTAAAACTCAGCAGTTAAGATAAATAACTAAAGAAATAGTTATATAATAAGAGAAAATATTGAAAATAATTTTTTTTTAAAATAAATATAGTTAGATACCATCTCTTTATAATTAGAAATAAATATAAATATAGAATTAAGTACAAATACTTAAATAAAACCATATATTTATTAATATTTGGAAATGAGAGTGAAACAAAATTTTCTACAGAGAATACCTTCTAAAAAGTACTTTAGTAATATGACAATAGTGTTTTTTCTACTTTAAAGACTTTATGTTAAATTATTAATAAAGGGAGCATCATCCTTTTTTTAATATAACAACATGCTCTACATCCGTGTCTCTCTACTTATGAATTACCACCATCTACATCTTGCCCTAACCCTCCTCTGTTACCACCAGTCCACTAATACAACATTGTCATCGCATCTCCAATCATGTCTCCAGCAACAATGGTTGGTCCCAAAATAGCCCCTTAATTGTTGCGAGTTTGCGACAGTGGAAGGTCGAAGGTCCACAGTCAACAATAACGAAAACTGAGTTTAGATCGGCTGTGACACTTCGGGTTTTCCCGCACGTTCTAAGATTGTTGTTAGATTTATCTGAAACAGTCATTTGGTTTAATATGTATCATATATGTGTATTATGTGATTATGAGTTAGTTAAATTAATAAATTTGTTGTTTGAACTCGGTCACACACCTCCATCACCCGTACACCCCTCCTCTAGCCGCACACCACTCTAACTACCTGAACTGGGCTGCACCGCACACTCACTCAGGCCCACACACACAAAGCCCACAACCCATTCTGTTGGGCCGTACACTCAAAGGCGGTGGGAGTGTGCGGAAATCCCCAGCCGTGTATAAAAGATCATGGGTGCAAAACCCTAGAATGATGCATTTAGTTTGGCGTTTGCACCTCCCTTTTTGCAGCAAATCATTCCTTCTCTCTCCTCATCCGTTTTCTCTCTCTAAGAAAACGCTAAAACACATCAACACCTCCTCCCTTTGTTGAAGATTGACGGCAACAATCTTAAGAATCAACAGCATCCCATTCTTTTCTCTTCGAAGCATCATCCTTTTTTCCTTTTATTCGCACAATCTTGCACTATAACTTTCATGTTAGTTGATGTCCTACATGCCATTGTTGTTGACAATTTGATTTCTTGTTTGTATATTATGAAAAATCTGATCTTGTGCCCATAATATATAGTAAAATGTTTAAGGATGAGATAAGAATCTAGGACTCATAAACAAACAGATGTTGAACAATGATATGTTAAAAAGAGGAAATTTGATGAATATTGATGTTGTAAAAGTTTAAACCTTTTTGATCTAATAGTTAACTATGTTTGATGATGGATAATCCTTGTATGCTATAGAATCTGATTATGTGAAATAGGAATGATGATTGTTGTCTGAATGAGATGTGTTCATTATAGGGTTAGACAACATGATGTTATGAAAATGAATTGATTTAACAAGAAACATGAATATGTTTTGAGGAATCGTTTTATGCATGATTGGATGATGATTGATTTTTTCTTATCTGATTTGATGATAATAAACTGTGACAAAACGTGTTTTTAAATGATATCGCACACTAGGGTGATGTACAAGTTTATCCGCACCTTGTACAAGTGGGACACAACAGGTCGCACACTTGTATGACCGTACACTCCAGTGTACAAGCTGTGGCTGCACAAGGTACAAGGAAGTTAAGCATGTCACACGGTAGGTGGACTACACAACTCCCGTACAGCCAAATGAAACACACTGTACAATTTATGATGCATGACCGCACACCTTAGGTGAGCCGCACACTAGAGTGTGGACCGCACACTCTATGTGGGTCGTCCAAAGGTGGGCCGCACACTCTGTTAATGGACTGAACTATATTGGGCCGCACACACACACATGGACTACATGAGTTATGGACCGCACACTCCCTAGACAAGTCGCACATTCCTGTTTTAAGCTGATTACATGTGACCATTCAATGTATTACTGTTACTGTAACTGGGCCCAATAATGCTGGACCGCACACATAGTTTGGGCCGCACACTACCGAATTACAAACTGTATGCATATTTGGACTATCCCAGTTAATGTTTGTCTATGTGGCCGTATGAATACGTGTTGTATGTGATGACTGGAGTGTTACTAGTAGTTACGTGTACGAATACGTGAACCATTTGCCTAACAAACACCTGACCAATATTGGTAACCATAATAGGACGTGGTTGACCAACCGGTAAAACAAGTAAATTACCTGCCACGCAAACCAAGGTGAGTTCACACACTTTACTAAACAGCATGCGTTCCCGGTGGTTGGGAAACAAAACAAACGACACTTTCCCAGGTTTGGGATTGCTTACTATTCCTGATTTGGAATACGGTTAATTACTATTTATAGTAGATGCAAGAAGTTTACTAAACGAAACTCTGTCACGAAGTCCCTACTTACTATACCGATTAGTCGCCGATGCCTGGCGAATAAGTTATTAGTTGATAGCGCTATTTAGGTTTCACCAACCTCACACCGTGCCTGGAAAGGATCGGCCGTGAACTAATAGACTCTGACAAACCGTCAAAGATGATAGACATTGACAAACAGGGCAAACAATGATACAACATGTCGCTAGTATTCGGTATTACGCAGTTTAGTAGCTTACATATGGGGTAGCTCCCCAAGGCATGATATAAATGAGTAACTTAACAGCAAACACAAGTTTTATGGAATTATAACTGGAGAACTCGTGAATTCGCCAACTTTATGTTGATACCCTACTGCATGTTTTGCAGGTACACAGTGATAGAAGCAGCTTGCAGCCTGGGAATGTAGTGGTCGCGTGAACCTGTGTTGGGTTTCCATATTAATAATTATGAACTTTGAACTCTCGTTTGAACTGTTTAACTTATGCTTCCACTGTTATCTTTAAAATGTTGTTTTAAACTTAAGATTTTGGACTTGGACTTCTTTGGTCACTAATCGTATTGGTTTTGTTTAAAAATGTTTTATTATTATGGATGTTCAATATGATTGATACGTGGTTGAAAACTGGTGATCGTTTATGCTTAAGCTGATGTTTTTACGTAGCTTTTAATCTTGAATAGCCTACTTTTAATGGGATTTGTGTTTTACAGGTCTAAAAGAGTTTAAGGAGCTAATCAGGAGCTAAACAGAGCACCGTGACGCGAATCGGGTCAACCGGGGATGTGAAATGAACAAAACTGGGTTAGCCATGAAGATTGGATGTGTTTTGGGGGATGTTAATGGATTTAAAATGAGTATATTGGAAGATGGCATGATAGAGGGCTGAATTACGAGTACGTGGGCGAAAGCGATGAGTAAAACGGAGCTATAACAAAGAAGTTATCAAGAAAACAAGAAATCAGGAAATCCGCATTTACAAGGGGCGTCGGGGACGCCCTAAATGGCCGTCGGCGACACCCTCCCTGTATGTATGGCATGAATTTTGTTGTTTAATGAGTTGGGGACGGTTTTTAGGTGAGGTTTTGACCAATTTTCGGGGGTAACGAGTGGAGGGGTTCAAAAACACCATCTTGGCTCATCTAACTCACCTCTAACTCATCCCTAATGAATCTCTAACACCACCACTACTCTCCTTCACCTCTAACCCTAACCGAATCACCTTCACCATCATCATCAAACCCTCTACCATCATCCCCAATCGATTCTCCGCCAAACCCTAACAATTATCCTCCATCATTCCTCCAAGACTCAAGGTCATGGCGGCATGTTCGTTCTCGTCATCCGGTGATCGCGTCCATTCAACCATGAGCGGCTAGTCTCGTCGGTTTCACCCCGGTGTAGATTGTTGTAAGAATTCTAGGGTTTATGCATTTGTATTTTGATTTGATTTTGTAACAAGTTGTTTAGTATTTAAACCCTTTGATAATTGTCGAGCATTTGAATTTATTTTTGTGAATTGTCGAATGATTATAAAATTTGACTTTGCGAAATGAATTTGTGCATTTATGCCTTATCTTAGGTTAGGATTTACATGTCCGAGGTAATGAAGTGCATTACGGTCCGTTGTCTATGACGTTGATAGCAATTGGCACCTAAGCTTCGTGATAGAAATCCGTTAATCACTATATGCAATTGAATCAAGTTAAAACATGTAGGAACCCTAGGTCTTACAATTATCGAACCGGGTGTGATCCATGCCCCCAATTCTTGTTTTCAATTAAATAATTTAGTTTACAATCTTAGTTATTAAGTAGTTGTTTTAAATAATATCAATTTGTCAGTTCACTCCGAGTTGTTTTCAAAAATCAAACAAACTTATAAAAATTAGCAATCTTTATAATCATTTTGTACATTTTTATTTTTGTAAATAGTCTAACTAGTCGAACAGGTCGTGCGATACTGACCACATGCTCTTCGTGGATTCGATACTCGACTTACCCTAGCTACCTAGGTTTAATTGGGTTTTTGACTGATCGGGACGAAACGGTCACGTCAAAATGGCACCGTTTCCGGGGAGCTAGTGCGCTTAGTATTTCATTACTTGTTCGATTTTAGTGTTAGTTTTCTTTCTTGTATTTTTGTGATTTTACTTTGGGTGGTCGAGCTTGTTTGTGCAGGTACATGTTTTGCAAGTACCATCCTTCAATATGAATTGGGTAGATGATGATCCGTGTGAGTGTTGCGGAAGCGGAGAGCATTTATTAGAGAATTGCTCTGTTTTCTATGAAAAAGGTCAAGCCTACAAGGATCGGGAAGACTACCTCAGCGGATTGTATGAATATAGGAGGGCGAATTATGAAAATTTCAATAGTTCATCCTCACATTATCCATACGATAGACCACCACCACCACCACCACCAAATTATCAAGAATATTACTATTCAGAGATGGATTACCATTATGAGCAAGAGCGGGGTTATAACAACTATGAACCCGAATTGCCACGTTTCTCAAGTTATCGGGAGGAGTATGATGATTATTATAATGAATACCCTCAACCGGCATCCGAAGAACCTCAAGATTCAATAAGTTCCAAGCTCGATGCAATCATGAATGCTATCATTACTTCAAAACAAGATATTAAGATGGAACTGAAGAAGGAACTTGAGGCGAGAGATAAAGCTCATGAAGCCTTGGCAAAGAAAGTGGGTCAACTCGCCCAAGAATTGGCTCAACTTAGACGAGACCAAGAGATGTTGGCTAATGGTATAATGGTGGATGGTAATGTGGTGGAAGAGGTTATAGTTCTTCCGGAGCAAAAATATGAATATTTGAACTGAGTGGAAGACATGACACCGTGAGACGAGTCGGATCCGAAAGAAGCCCATGTTCATATCCATCCTTCTCCCATACTTATCACTCCAACCAACAAAGTTGGGGAAGCGGGATTTGGGTATAAGGATTCGAAGGGTGGCGTTGCAAGACCTTGGCCAATTTGTTAAGAAACGACCCCAAAGTTACTTAATACGTATGCCGCGTAAAATAAAAAGAGAGTGGATTCGGCATGCCAACTACCGAGCATATGTTGGAAATTCGGAAGGCAAATGTTCACTTCGACCACCATGAGAGGCAAATCAGGTATGATTGTTGTAGAGTTTGTACTATTATTCGTTTTCTTTTATTTTCTTAGTTAAATAAACGTTGTTGGTGTGTTCCCTATATAACCCTCATGAGACCTACTCGTCCTCCCGAGCTATCGGGAGGTTTAAAAGGGCTTGTTGCATAAGCTAAATGCAACCGTGATTCCTACGAAAGTGAGTTAGGTTTGTTGTTGTTGTAAATTATTTTTATTCAACAAAAATTCAAATTAAAATAACGAACGGCATGGTAAATCTTTTGTAAAAATGGTAGAAAAAATAACTAACAAATGTTGATTGTTGTGAGAAGCATGTTTCTACACAAGGATTTAGATTTGTAGGTACAAATGTTCAGGAGACAACCATTTTTATCAAAGATTGAAGACCACGCGAGGAACAAGAACAATCAGGTGCCTTCGTTTCCTTTTATTTGAGTATTATTTAGTTAACAAGTGGATTGTAATTGTATAATATTGACCGGGGTGAAATTTTGGGTGAAGTTAGCCGTGCCACATCCCTTGTGCATATTAAAAACTCTAGTTCTTACACATTGAGGACAATGTTTACCTCAAGTGTGGGGATGGGGGAGTAAAAGTTTTCGATTTTTGACCCGTTCATTTAAACACTACACATTGAGGACAATGTTGACCTCAAGTGTAGTGATGGGGGGAAATTTTCAATTTTTTTTCAAAATGTCTTTGTTTGAAGCGATCTTAAAAGCACAAGTAACTAAGTCAACGAGGGATGTTACAACCCATTTGGTCTTTTGTCATGGTCAACTTCGAATTATAAACATGACGGGTATTTAGCGGGTGGTTATTTGGGAATAATTCGCCTAAGAAACTAGCACATTATGCATGTCACATAGCATACCCTTTATATATGTGAGGTTTTGAGCCACTTTTACATGATAGAATTACAAATTTATGTTTCTTTGTTTGAGTGGATCATTAGTCATGTATTGTAGAACTTGCAACTTTTGATACGTTTGAGACCATAGACCGAATACAAGAACAAGAATGATTAAGGCATTAGGTAAACCTTTTTTTCCTTTTACACCAATTCATATATCCTTACCCAAAAATTTATCCTTTAGTAGCCAACCTTGAGCCTAATCCTTTCGTTTGACCACCCATTTAGCCCATAACCTTAAGCCTTTTCTTTTAAACCCGTGTGATGAAAAAGTCGATTATAGGAGTTCAGTTTGTATATTTATGAATTGTTTGTTTGCAATTAAAAAAAATCAGAAAATGTTGCGAAAAATAATAGAAAATCATTGAGAAAAGAACAAAAATATGCGTTTCTAGTTTGTGGAATAAAAGGCGGAAATTGTTGCCTTCTAGTTTGATGTTGGTAGTTAGTCGTGTTTAGAATAGTTGTTTTGTAATAACAATCGAATTTTTCATCACCTTAGCCATTTTAAATATCCTATTTCCTACCCTTAGCCTAGCCCCGTTACAACCCATACAAAGACCTTATGACTTGTGCTTAGTATTGGTGTTCGGTGGTGGAGAATGATTGAGGTGCAAGCCTATGCGGGTACGTGTTCTAATCGGTTTTGAGTGATTACTTAAAAAGTGCTAATTCATTATCTAATTAGCCAAAATTTAAACCGAGTGGAGAGAACATTGTGAGGGATGTGCATGATTTATTGGTTTCAAAGGCGAGTTAATCTTGGATAACCATTTTATATGTGATTATTCACTTTACCGTTGGATATTTCATAAATTGTAAAAAGTTTGAACTGAGCATGACATTAGACCTTAACCTTTGTCTCGGGAATGGGACGTGTGTTTCTCGTTCCAACCACGTGAAAGTGAAAAGCAGATTTTCTTGAGGGCAAGCAAACGACAAGTGTGGGGATGTGATACGTGGTTGAAAACTGGTGATCGTTTATGCTTAAGTTGATGTTTTTACGTAGCTTTTAATCTTTAATAGCCTACTTTTAATGGGATTTGTGTTTTATAGGTCTAAAAGAGTTTAAGGAGCTAATTGGGAGCTAAACGGAGCACCGGGACGCGAATCGGGTCAACCGGGGATGTGAAATGAACAAAATTGGGTTAACCACGAAGATTGGATGTGTTTTGGGGGATTTTAATGGATTTAAAATGAGTATATTGGAAGATGGCATGATAGAGGGCTGAATTACGAGTACGTGGGAGAAAACGGTGAGTAAAACGGAGCTATAACGAAGAAGTTATGAAGAAAATAAGAAATCAGGAAATCTGCATTTACAAGGGGCGTCGGGGACGCCCTAAATGGCCGTCGGCGACACCCTCCATGTATGTATGTTGAAAAAAATGTTGTTTAATGAGTTAGAGACGGTTTTTAGGTGAGGTTCTGACCAATTTTCAGGGGTAACGAGTGGAGGGGTTCAAAAACACCATCTTGGCTCATCTAACTCACCTCTAACTCATCCCTAACCGATCTCTAACACCACCACTACTCTCCTTCACCTCTAACCCTAAACGAATCACCTTCACCATCATCATCAAACCCTCTACCATCATCCCCAATCGATTCTCCACCAAACCCTAACACCTACCCTCCATCATTCCTCCAAGACTCAAGGTCAAGGCGCCATGTTCGTGCTCGTCATCTGGTGATCGCGTCCATTCAACCATGAGCGGCTAGTCTCGTCGGTTTCACCCCGGTGTAGATTGTTGTAAGAATTCTAGGGTTTATTCATTTGTATTTTGATTTGATTTTGTGACAAGTTGTTTAGTATTTGAACCCTTTGATAATTGTCGTGCATGTGAATTGAATTTGTGAATTGTCGAATGATTATAAAATTTGACTTTGCGAAATGAATTTGTGCATTTATGCCTTATCTTAGGTTAGGATTTACATGTCCGAGGTAACGAAGTGCATTACGGTCCGTTGTCTATGACGTTGATAGCAATTGGCACCTAAGCTTCGTGATAGAAATCCGTTAATCACTATATGCAATTGAATCAAGTTAAAACATGTAGGAACCCTAGGTCTTACAATTATCGAACCGGGTGTGATCCATGCCCCCAATTCTTGTTTTCAGTTAAATAATTTAGTTTACAATCTTAGTTAGTAAGTAGTTGTTTTAAATAATATCAATTTGTCAGTTCACTCCGAGTTCTTTTCAAAAATCAAACAAACTTATAAAAATTAGCAATCTTCATAAACATTTTGTACATTTTTATTTTTGTAAATAAGCTAACTAGTCGAACAGGTCATGCGATACTGACCACATGCTCTTCGTGGATTCGATACCCGACTTACCCTAGCTACCTAGGTTTAATTGGGTTTTTGACTGATCGGGATGACAAGGTCACGTCAACGATTGGTGGCTTGATCTTGGTCAGTCGCACGCCTCGCGGTAGTACTCCGCATGTGGAAATTGTGGGTGTGACATCGGCGACCGCATAGTTTTTACCAGCAGTTTAAGGACACCACAGACCAATCTGCAGTTGCAAGTGCTTTTGTCAACCCAATTTATGTCCGCTAGAGTTTCATAATCGACAACAGCACCACCGCCACTGCTGTTACTTTGCTTCTTTTGCGCGACAATGACCCATAGGAGTACCGTGGTTGAGCGCCGGTGGCCAGGCTTTGAATTATAATAGATGGGGCTGTGATCAAGAATTGAGAAAAGGCAAGTTGGAAATTGAATTAGAGTGAAGTTGTGGGGTGAAAATAATGATAAAGTGACAGGTAGACAAATAAAATTCTTCAAAATTGAACAGTAATTTCACCTAACAAACAGAATTTGCCAATTAATATAGGGAGAATAATTTTATTAATAATAATAATAATAATAAGAGTAAATTACAATTTTTTTCCTTTATATATACATCCTATTTCAGGCGGTGAACTTTTACGCAAATGTTGACGAGTTCTATACTTAATGTTTCAAAATCTTGCACGATATGTCCTTTGAGACCAACCCAGTTAAATTTTTCTGTTAACTATGGTCATCCAAGGGTATTTTAGTCTTTTAACCTATAACAAATAAATAATATAACATATGTATATATAAATTGATAACGCCTTTCTCTTACCTCTCTGTCTCTTTACAGTCCATACCACCACCCTCCACCCTCCTGCCACCGTGACCGCCAATACCAGCTACCACAACTACCCTCTCTAACTCTATTTCTCTCTAGCTACTTCTCTCCATAAATCCATCACCACAAAAGTCAACGGTGATGAACGATTGTACAAGCCAAATTTTCAGATATGAACGAATATTGTGCATGTGGTTCGGTGGGTGGAGTCAGATCTGAATGGATTTTCATATCTGAACAACTCTGCCCGATAATATATCTTGATGATCTACAATTAATCAGATCTACGACATTGCTGGGGGTTATGGGCTATGGTGTTTTAGGGTGTTCAGATAATAAAGAAATCCTAGTTGCAACATAGTGGACGTAGGTCAGCCAACCGAACCACTTTAAATCTTCGTATTCATTAACTGCTTTCATATGTGTGTGTTCAGTTTCGTGTGTGTTTAAATCCTAACAACCAGTATCGGAGCTTAGGCTCTTGATCGGGATTTGCATCAAGAACACTGTTTGTGTAACAACCCTCCAAAAATATCCCGAATAAACCTGTAATAAAAACCCCAAGTACGCACGAAGAAACTGGTAATACTAAAACTAAAAACTTGGCTGGTAACGAACCAACCCGTGCATAAATACCCTTACTAAACTCACAATTAAAAACCGAACCATTTGGGATCAAGACCCGGGCATACCCGATAAGTATCAACACAAAAATCAAGAAAAACACGCGACTCGACGAAAAAGGCGGCCGTGGACACGTGCCACCCAGGCCCGATACTTGTCAAACCTACCTAGGACACGTGGTAGGCCTAGGCTAGGCCAACCTCCCCTGCGCCACGCGGGAGATACCATGTCCCCTCCTGCTACGCGCAGGAGAGTCCAATATGGCCTATATAAAGGCTGGGTCTGGGACAACTTCATTTGTTCACGTTCAATTTCTAAAACTCTTACTCTCGAATCTCTATCTCGATTCCCATATACGAAACCCTAATCGCTGAAACGATACCCTGTCCGATTGATCCAAAACCCTAGCAACGAAAAGCTGAAAGTTCCGCTTGAATAAGGTGATACTTTATACGTTGTGGTTTTGATCTCGTGATTATCGTTAAAGTTTGATTTGGTTTTACACTAATACGTATTCTACTCTATTAAACTAAATGTTTAACTATCACAAAGCTCATAACTATAAACTTGCTATCAAAATAGATGCTTAATTACCAGAAGATTCAAAATTATAAGTAAATGCTTAACTATAAGAAGGCTTAGAATCAGGAGGCATGTTAAATCAAGAACTATAGACCTACAAGGTGAGTCATTCTCTTTTATCAAATGTTTTCAAAACCCTAAATGCTTTCCAATTGTTACTTATATTTACAGTAATTAAGTTTTTGCATTATGAAATTACTGTCGGTATGTGGTGTTTTGTATACACTACTTGATAAGCTTTGCTATTGACAATGGGGCCAATAGTGATATGACCACATTCACAGATAAGCGTTGCTAAATGAATAGTAATCGTTCGAGTGACAAGTACTGATTTGAGTAATTGAAAGATATAAACAAATGTAAAACCCTTAATGTTGTAATTATAACAATGTGTCTTTTTATACAAATGAATGAAGTCACCATTATTTCCTACTGATAAAATGTTTTTAAATATGTTTTAGGTGATTACAGTAGATCTCAGTACTGAATAAGAGTTGCGATGTAGTACCAAAAGGCTTAAAGAAGTGGCTTATTTTATCAATTAAATTAAGTTGTTTTATGAATTTGGATTTATCCCCTATTAAAACTACCTTTGTAAAACCTGAGTTTTATTCCCATTTGTTATAAATAAAATTCCATTGATTTCTAAACTCTTATATTTTTCCTAACTTACGGTTCTGATGAAATTTCCGATGCAATATTTTCAAAATAACCACCGTTACCACTCGACTGTACATGGCTCCCATCCAGGGTGTGGTCGGGGGTTGTGATAGTTTGAACCAGCCTAATCGTCGCAACAACTGTTGCCATCGCCACGTGTCAGTTCCGAGTACTACCCGTACCGGTTTTCTGAGTACGGCCCACACGATCATCTTAAATAGTAGACGCCACAATTAGGGTTTCATTGTTTCAGTTTTTCGAAAGCTTTAAGAACCAATCCCGAGTCAGCCAAAATCAGAGATCTATTTTGCAGAAGAACAGTTTGGTTGAATAAAAGAGACCGACTACAGAAACTTGGAACCAGAGTCAACCGCGTTTGTCAGGTTTCATCGTTTCAGTTTTGATTATCAAGTTTGTTATTCTGTTACGTTTTGAATATGTTGATTTGTCGTGTTTGTCTCTATTTATACAAAACCAACGTTTTGTTTTGTCATTGTCATGGTTGTAGACGGAAAGGTTATATAATAGAGAAGTTTGATGGGAATAAGTTTGGTTGGTGGAAGATGCAGATAGAAAGACTTAGATGCAGTGCTTGAGGGTGAGAAGCCAGAAGTTATGCCACAAGCAAATTAGGTAAAGTTAGATAAGAAAGCCAGAGCAGTGATAGCACTTTCCCTGTAAGAGAATGTTGCCTATAACATCCGAAATGAAACGTCAGCTAGAGGTATGATGGAAACAATATAAACATGTATGAGAATCCTTCTGCAAAAAAACAAGGTTTATCTTATTCGAGAGCTTGTGAATACTATAATGAAAGAGGGTGACTCGATAACAAATCACATCAATAACCTAAACTCGATCTTATCTCGCTTAGTTTCTGTCGATATTAAGTTTGATGATGAGGTACAAGCCCTATTGTTATTATCCTCATTGCTTGATAGTTGGTCCGGAACCATAACTGCTGTTACCATCACTTCAGAATTGAGTAAGTTCATGTTTGCGAAGATACAAGATCTTATTTTTGGACCATTTGCTCAATGCCATGGTTCAGATGAGTCTTCAAGTTTTTTGTTAAGTACAAAGGCCAGGGGAAGAAAGAATCAGCGGGGAAGTCATCAGGGCAAGAAGAGGAGTATGTCTAAGGCTCCAAAGGATGTGGTATGTTGGAATTGCAATGAAGTAGGAAACTTTAGGAATTAGTGTTCGAAAAAGAAGAGATAAATTAACCGTTGCAGAAGACCGTGAAGATAATGATGCATTAATTTATAGCGTGGAGAGTCGTGTGGATGGATTCCTGGGTCATGGAATGGATTCTGGTGCTTCATTTCACGCTACCCACAACAATGAAGCACTATAGAATCTGAAAGAAGGTGACATTGGTGTAGGTCCGTTTTTCTTAGAGGATCTATTTCGAGACCTAATCCATGTTTATCACGAACACGGTCATGAGTGCGGAATCCACGTGATGGTGCAAACCAAGAAAAGCAATATACGCAACACAACAGATAACCAAAGATTCACTTTAGATTAAAAGGACGAGAACAACATCAAACATATACACACAATGCTTGAACGATAAACTCTCAGTAGTAGTCTCTCTATGCTCTCATGCCTTAACTGTTAAACATACTAAGCTATATATATTGTCCAGGGACGAACCTTGATTGACGAAGGCTAATGTGTGACGAAGATAGAACCTTCGCCACACACAAACTTAGACTAAGCTTGAAGGTTCGCCAAGCAGTGGTTTGACGAAGATAGAACCTTCGTCAAACACTAAACAAGGACAGTAGATAACTAAGTTAACAGAAGACATAAGAAACTACAAACTATAGTTAAACACTATGCACACAAGCATGTGTCTAACAAAACTTACAAATACAGAGACAAAATGTCATACTAAGTAGGATAGGAGGATATCCGACTATGTAGACTTGACGGAAATTACAGACTCGATAACAAAAGACTAAATAACATACAATGTAAACAAGACAAAGTTATAGACAAATAAATGCACCAACAAACTCCCCCTTGTATGTTACTTGGTCTTTGATCTTTGAGTCTTCAGTGTTTCTTCGACCTTGTTCTTCCGGCGTGCTAAGTGCTGCTTTATTGTTTTGGTTTCCAGTTCCACCAACACCCGAGTTTTAGAATTTCTTCGTGATGAAAACTCAAGGATCGAGTGGGACATTCTTTCAAATGGTGGATCTTTACTGACTGGTGCACTTCAGAATGTAGATGATAACCTCCATTGGTGTAGCTTTTCAATTTTCCTTGAAATTCCAAGGCTCGTTAACTTCATTGATGTCTGTCGTTAGTGACATGCAAAAACCGAAATAAACTAGTAGCTAGAGTAAGTCGGATATCGAACCAGAGGAGGATTGTGGAAAGTGTGTAACGTTAAGTATTTACTAACAACTATAAAAAAAATAAACTGATGATTGTAAAACTGATATGGAATTAAAAACACATGAAACAAGTTGTAATTAAGAAAAAGATTGAGTTGTAATAAACAATGATGAGAAGAGGTGATCACTCCGGGATTCAGATTCTGTAATTACTAATAACCTAGTTCTGATTTTATTGGATGCTATTTATTGAATAGTAAATCTGTCACATCTACCAATTACCTATGCAGTTCAAAATCTTAATATTAATTGATCAGATAAATATTAAAACATACATAGAAATCATTCAATCAACAAAAGCATAATTGGATTCAAAACATAATTATAACTCTGACTGTCACTCAGGATTTGTCTGTCACACAAATAATATAATCATGTAAATAGTCGGCTGTCACCCGACTACAAATCCAAATCTCAATACAAAACAGAAACTAGAACTAAAAGTGTCTTACACAATCATTCACCCGAAGTGCTCACGAGGGATTTAGCCGCTAATGGTGGTTACTTCACCGTCAAAAGCTTGAGAAACCCTTGGAATCATCATCTCGATCTCAAGTCCCCCCAAGTAATGATGATGTCGCTGACGGCTGTCAATAGATGTTTTTCTTCCTATGTATGTGTGTATCATCTATGACGGCTGCCAAGATGTTAATGGATGATGAGATGTGATTTTTCCCTTTTTCTTCTTTTTTTTTCAACTCACGTGACCACACCTTAATTATGTTGTTCATTTACTAAATTAGTGGTGGCCCCCCAAAAGCCCAAATATGCCGTCCACTATTTGATATATGCGTGTGTATTGTACTAGTATGAGATGATGTGTAACATTGGGCGGCCCAATCAAAATAATCCGAGTCTCCTCACGTGTTTGACTTCTCGATGCCATCAAGTTCCTTAGGGCTCTTTTATTTTTAATCCATTGAATAAAATAACTTCTCATGCGCTCCATACACACAATGTAACTTACGTTTTTAACCGTAATTTACGATCTGCTATTTCTGTTTGTTTTGTTCTGGCCCTACTTCACGTTTCTTGCATATTCAAACCATCTTTTAGATCCGAACAAGTCCCGAACAATTTGAAGTGTCTTAATTATCACCTTTGTTTGTTCCGTTTCATCAACACGCACTCTAACTTCACCGAATTAGACGATTAACCTGTAAAACCACCAAAACTCGTAGTTATCACATTCGAAATACATAACCGCCTAAAACGCACTAAAACACATAATTTAAACATTTTAACACCCGGGTTTCACACTCTCCATCATTCATATCTGCCACTGGGGTTATATTCATTCATATGCACTAGTCTTTTTATCTTTTAGCAATTGATCGTTCTGATCAATCACTTCCTTATGTGCACCATATCTTCTTCCAGGAGGTTGTCAAGTGTTCTCGAGTTCATAATCGCCCAATTCCTTTTTCCTTTTCTTTATTCTCGGAGCCATGATGTACAAGATGAACATCTTTCGAGCCATTCTGTACAAGATAAACATCCAATAAGTATCAAAAGATATATATCACTTTTATGATGCATATATGTATACATATTCAACCAGGAATCTGTATATATATATACACTGTTAAAAAGGGTGAAACTTTGGTAAACGGCGAAGGTTGAAACTTCGTCGCCTCAGTTTGACGAAGGATCAATGTATAATAAAAATCAACTTTAGTTAAAGAATATTGTTTCTTCTTTGACCATCTTAAGTTCGCCGTTCAAAACAGAAAATTTTTTTTGGAAGTTTCGTCACAAGGATCCTTCGCCGAAACAGGTTGAGTATCAAGGATCTTTGACCATTTACTGAACCTTCGCCGAAATGAGTTGAATCACATATGATTCAACATCAAAATGATCAAAGTCAGGAACACATACAAAAGACCGATAGGAGAAGATAACAACAACAACCATACCCAGAAAGTACAAAGTTTTAACCAAAACTTTCATGAAAAACATAACAACAACAACAAAAACAGCAAAGACTGTAGATCCCCTGTTTTAATCGATTATCCATTTTAAACAGTTTAAAACAAACTTTATCACAAAGAAAAACTTAGATAATCATCAAAAACCAAAAACTCAGTTCAACACCTAAAACAAAAACACAGTTTTACTCAAAACAACAAGAACACTAGATCCTTTGTTTTAATCATAACCCAAATGAAAACGAGTATTATAACATCATTTTGATCAACAAAACAAACCGAACATCGAACAAACTTTCAACATAAACAAAACCCAAACCCCTGTTTCGATATCCGAATGAAAAACCTAGAATCATATGGCTACCAACACATTATTATCAGAGATATTCATACATTAAACAAGATTCAATGTTAAAATATGAAACTAAACAGATAAAAGTGAGGAATGATCAAGATCAATGAGATTTTGAGGGTTTCACGATCATCTAACAAGAACAAAGGGTTAATCATTGTTTCGATCATGTTTTAGATACATGATTTTACCTTTGATCTTCAAAATAACAACAAATGGATCACAAGTTTGAGTTGGTGAAGGGGGGTGCGATGAAGATGGTGGTTGAGCAGGTGTTGGGAGAAGAGATTTTGAAAACTGTGAAGAGTCTTAGAGAAGTGTGAGTCCAATAATGCAGGGGGGAATCTTTTTATAAAAGGTTCCACGGCGAAGGTAAGTAGACGACGAAGGTTGGATTGGGCTCGACGAAGTTTGGTGTTGGTCCAAAAGGAATTAGCCCATTTTTTATCTCGACGAAGATTGCAGTAGGGCCAAAATGAATTAGCCCACTTCTGATCTTCGTCAAAGATTGAAAGTTCGCCGAACTTTAAAGTTCGTCAAAGACCTTAAGAAGTTTTTGTTGACTAGTCAACACAAAAACACAAATGTTTGAATTTTGAATAGATTTTGTCATGTTCTAGTTTTAACAAATGCAAAAGGACATTTTTATGAAGTAGTGAAAACACCAACACGTCGGTTTCGGGCTTTTCGGCAGAAACTTCGAGTAACAACTTCGGCTAATCAAAAATGAATTTTAAAATTTAAACTAAGACAGAATTTAAAAAATGCGGTAAATAACTAGAAGCAATAAAAAGCATAAAAACACTATACATAAACAAACTTTTTGCGAGTTTCAAGGTAAAAGAATCATTACTAGCTTACGGTCTTTGTCAAAACGGTCTATGATTTCTGTTTAAAGCTTTAGATAAGTATCCTACCACGATTATCGGTATTGTTATCCACATAAGCTCAACTTACCAGATGTAATCATAATTAGGAGATATGATTTACGGTAGAATTATATTTACTTGTCGGTGTTCATCCACTCACGACACATTTCCGTATCAAGGTATGCACGAGAGTTCATCTTACCGGTGAGTATACCGCTTATCATCCGTTTAACCGTATAAAAGATGTGAGAAACTCACTCATTTTTTATTGAAAACAAGCCCTATGTGATAGAATCACTTATTGATGAGGAACTTGATTTTCAGATGCATGAGGGCACAGGAGCAAGTCCGTGAACAGGTCAGTACAAACGTACAACAAAGAGACGAACTTGACTCTCGCAAAGAATCTGTGATATATTATCACTTATTTTGTTTGGACATGTGATTGTTGATCACTTATTGAGGTCGTATGCAATATGTACACGCATGTATAGTATCATGGAAGATCTAGACTTCGTCTCCGTAATTTTTCAGTAAAAGATACAACCATGATACCCAGATGATAAGACAGCATAAAGACTGCATATCTCAGAACCTCAGCAATCTCTCAAACGAAATTTCGGTACTAAGACCATATGCCAATGAATGGTTCCCACCTGACTTGAAGTCTATTAGGTTTATATCATCCTGCACATTTTAGTCTGATTGTGAGCCTACCGATACATCATTAGTAGAGCTACTTATCATTTTTCAATTTTTCTTTTTGACCATATTGACAGACCACACCAGTGATTATCATCACTTTCCCTTCTTTTATCCAAGAAACTCATTTTTGATTTTCGATTGTTTTTTAATTTTTCAAGATTTTCAAAATTAAAGACAGAAAGTAAAGACGTATTTTTGGATTTTTTTAATTTTTCAAATGTTTTTGTGTTTTCTGAAATTTCTCCCCCTAAAATGCGAAAAGATAAATAAACTGAAAATCTTTTTGTATTTTTGAGTTTTTAAAGAAAATATTTACAAAAACGATCCGCCGAAAGAAGTTTTAATCTTGTTTCACCTTAATGCCATTAACCAACAAGAGGTAGTCAAAACGAGATTTGTCAAAGGCTTTTGTAAAAAGGTCTGCTCGTTGTTCATCGGTGTGGACCTTAACAACATCGATAAGTCTTTTGTCAAAATAATCACGTATGAAGTGATACTTAATTTCGATGTGTTTGGTCTTGGAGTGTTGCACAGGATTTTTAGTAATCTGTAAAGCAGCATTATTATCAACAAAAATAGAAGTAGATAGGAATTCAAAACCGTAGTCGCGCATTTGTTATTGAATCCACAGAACTTGAGAGCAATAGCTTGAGGCAGCAATGTATTCAGCCTCACAAGTTGATGTAGCTACACAAGTTTGCTTCTTGCATTGCCATGTGACCAGACGATTTCCTAAGAACTGACAACTAGCAGTTGTTGATTTGCAATCGATTTTACAGCCACCAAAATCAGAATCACTGAATGCAACCAAGTCAAAGCTATCATCCCTAGGGTACCAGAGACCGGTGTCTGGGCGACCCTTCAAGTTGGCTTGATATCTTACGAGCAGGCACGTTGGATACATTATATCAGGCCTTGAAGCAGTGAGATACATTAAAGATCCGATCATAGCGCGATAATAAGAAGAGTTGACACTTTCACCCTTCAAATCCAGAGTAATCCCGTGATTAGTCGGAAGTGGGGTACCAATGGGCGTCGCATCTGACATCTGGAACCGGCTCAAGATGTCACCGAAATACTTAGTACAGACTTAGTTTGTTGAACTTGTAGGCCCAAAAAGAAATTCATCTCCCCCATTGCGCTCATTTCAAATTTTTCTTGCATAACACGCTCGAATTGCCTACACAAAGCATCGTTAGTTGAACCAAAAATGATATCATCAACGTATACCTGTACCAGCAGAAGATCTCTATCTGTTTCCTTGATGAAAAGAGTACAGTCAATAAGACCTCGTCGAAAACCATTCTCTAGCAGATAAGTAGATAAGGTCGCGTACCAAGACCTCGGTGCTTGATGTAAACCATAGAGAGCTTTGTTGAGCAACCAAACCCGATCGGGATGGATAGGATCTTCAAAACCAGGAGGTTGTTCGATATACACGTCTTCTTCAACGATACCATGAAGGAATGCACTTTTGACGTCCATCTGATAGACTTTGAATCCTTTGAAAGAAACATAAGCTAGAAAGATCTGAATAGCCTTCAGACGTGCAACAGGTTCAAAAACCTCGTTGTAGTCAATTCCTTCAATTAGTCGAAAGCCTTAAATCACTAATCTCGCCTTGTTGCGAATGACCACTCCACGATCATCCTTCTTGCATTTGTATACCCAACGAGTACCGAATTTCTTGTAATCGTTGAGTTTTTCAACAAGTCTCCAGACACCCAGTTTCTGGAATTGTTGAAGTTCTTCCTGCATCGCTTCTACACAAGAATTTTCCTTTAAGGCTTCTTTCCAAGATTTTGGTTCTTCTTGTGAAACATAACACGCGAAGGACCAATCATTTTGTTGTCCAGATTCTCTGATAGCTGAATACAAACCAAGATTCTGGTTGTTTCTCAGCTGATTACACGTCTGCACTCCAGTTTGGACATCTCCTATAATGTTCTGCTGTGGGTGAGTATCATGAATTCCCGTTTCAGGATTATCAGAAACATGAGTATCAATACTCAAATTGTTAAGATTAAGATCAACAACCAAATCCACGCCTGGCATAGACGTAGATGTAGATGCATTTCCTTCAGCAGTGTCTTCAATCTGCACATGAGGAGTTGCTTCAGAAGTACCTTGAACAGGAACAGCTGGAGCCGAAGGGCCTTCAGTCGTATCATTTACATCATCTTCCGACGACACATTGTAATCAGCAGCACCTTCAACTTCCTCATTTTGAGCAATATTGTTAACCAAAGTAGAAGCTTGAGGGTTAACAATAATTGGTCGAACCAAAGACGAGTCAACTACATTATCACTTTCTAATAACATTTGAGCAGCTGTAGTCGCTTCATCAAAGGTTGGCAGATTAAAGGAGTTAAATAGTCCATCATAATCGAACATCCAAGGATCACCCGGAGCGCTCACAGAATTAGTATACTGTAACACCACATAAAAACGTGTCCAATTATGTGAAGACACGTGTCCTAAAGCCTAATCATGTGGAAGATTGGGTTTGAAGGACTAAAGTTGTAAAACGATCAAAATATGAAACCAAAGGGACTAAAAGTGTCATCATACCAAACTTGTGCCTCTGAAAGAAACCCGGGGCTTCAAAAAAATTCAAATATACTCTCAAGAATAAGTGATATAAATTTCATGAGGTTTCAAGATCGTTATGTATTGTTTACGCGAATTCCCAAGAATTAGGGTTTAAAGCGTCAACGAGGCGAAACTTATGTTTCCGGAGATCGTTTAACGAAACCGGGCCTAACGGAGTTTGGTTCCTAGATCATTTACAAACTAACTAGAAGGGTTAAAAGTGCTGAATATGAAAGTTATATTGGCTTTAAAGGTGCAGGGTCCAAACTTGCCAGCATTTAAACTTGTTTTGCTGAAACTTTAGGGGGTCGCGCTGCGCGACAGCCCCCCTCCATCTCGGTCGCGCGACGTGAGCGCATGATCTGTACAGAAAAATTGTGCAGCTGTCCTTCTTCTTCCTTACAACCTACACAAACCACTTCTTCTCACAAAACCTGAAACCATGAGCTCTTTAATGGCTTTTAAATCTAGTTTACACATGTTATGATCCTAGTGTTACTTGGTGAACACACAATACACTTGTTGATCATCCATGGACTCACCAAACACTATAAATAGATGTTAAGTTCAACCATTTCATTTGCACCTTTCCCTCTCTTCTTCTCTTCTCAAATTCTAGAGATTCCTGAGTAAAAAGAGAAGCTTATTCTTGTAGAAAAGATAGCTAGGACCCTTTGTAAGTGTCTTAGCCCCCTTCTTTAGTTCATTTTTGTAATTTAAAACCGAAAAGTCAAAGTTATCGTAATCTGACTTTGACTTTCGGTTTAAACTCAAATGGTCCAGCCACTATTCAAAGTGAATGTGGTTATGTGACCATAATTAGGTAGGTGATTAACCCTTAAAATGGCACCTCTTAATTATTCCGTTTGCCTAGTCAATTGTCGGGTCAAACTATTAAGTTAAAAAGTCAAACTGAGCAGAAATTGGAATAATAATCATAATTAACAATGCAGAGGTTATAAATTATATTTTATCACTCTAATAACTTGGTAATTATTATTAGAACATGTTTAAGCATGTTCAACCCGACAATTCTGAGTTTAGGGTCGGTTCGCAACCGAAAGTCGCAAAAGCTTGACTTTTGCTTTGACTTTCAGTTCTAACCCGATTAAGCTTAGATCCTTTATGTTTTAAGCTCCCATTAGGACCATATTATGTTATAACCCTCTGAGGTTATATTGCCTGGTCATTAATATTCTGAATTATATGCTAGTTTCCGTTATTATGCTTATAAATGCCCATTTTGCCCTTTTGACATATAAATGAGATTTTTAGAAATGTGAGAGGACAAAAACCTTTGATACTAATATATAAGAATGTCCCGAAAGTTTCACATCAGTTATTGGTCTCAAACAGGAGTTATGTTCGATATCGTAAATTGAAGCTTTTTATAAATTAAATTGCGATATCTTGCATAAGTCATGTTTAAACATAGATTTTGACCCAAAACTCATTACCTACTGTTAAGATATTATTTTTAGGGATTTTTAGGATTTTTGGTCAGATTATAAACTGACCATATCATTGAGTTCTTGTGTAATTCGGTAAATGACGATAATACCCTTTTCAGGCATAAAATGAGATTAACGAATAATTTGAATGCCAAACCTTTTCCTACTGATCTTATATATTAAATAAATTATTTTGAGCATTTAAGGCTGATAAAAATCTCAGATTTCCATAAACATTCTTAATTATCATCAATTAGCGATTTTACGCTAATTAAGCTGCATAGTGTGGTTTAAAATCAAATTTAACACCTAAGACTTATTACCTACTGAATTTTTTAAATAAGTTTTAATATAATTACAGGAAGTATAAGTCATGAACTCAGACTTCCAAAAATGTCCTTAAAAGCATATGTGAAATGACCAAAATACCCTTTCGGGGCACAGTTTGGCCATAAATGGTAAACCTCACATATGTATGATATCTCACTGATGTAATGTGATAAAATAAATATTTTCAGTGAATGTTTTAGACCAGAACCTCAGTTTATTATAAAATCTCTTTTATAATCATTAAAATGACCAAAATGCCCCTACGGGACTTAAATTAGTTTTAAATACTTTTTGGGCATATATGTTAACATCCCACTGATGTATTAACATATTCTAAGCATAATAACATTTGAGACCTGTATATAATTCATTGGGTTACCCGTTATGCATTTATGCATTCGGATCAGTTTATGTGACTAATTTACATAAAATAGCCGAAACAGGTTTAACCTTATCATTAAATCTTCAAATTCCAGAATGTGTTTAGTTTACCCATATTATACAAGTATCCAAACTTGTCGGGTCTAATTCACATTCTATTCTGGTAACCGCTTAATCTAGCGTATCGTACCGTTTCTAAAACTTTAAGTTAGCCGGTCTAGGTCCATGACCTAAATAGGACCCGTTAGCATTCTGAATCGGTTATATATTACCATCATTCCAGACTAGAGCCACTCGGTAAAAGCTACCTGCATTAAATTAGATTGGATACGACTGAGTTATTTTGCTGTTAATCAAGTATTAGCTCAGGTAAATACTTTTAACTTATTTTCCCTTTTACGGGCTTGGGATATGGTATTATAACAGTACCACTTGGTCGGGTATGAAATCATTTAATCGGATTACGATTAATAAATTTACATAACCCGTTTTAATCTGTTTTGTTTGATAACATAAACATTGGGGGTTAACGACCGTGTCCTGGATATCCTCAGCTCATTAAGGTTAAAAATGGCCACGACCTATGCACGGGGTGTAGGCATACACCTGACAGATGCAAATGCTAAAATATAAATAACCCACATGTTGGGAATAACTCCTTCATGGGTTTTGTAAGTGGTGAGTCGGTTAATCATGACTGGCTTCCAAACCGGCCCCATATGTATGACAAACAAGTAAATCGGTATACAAGATTTTATTAAAGATTGTCCCAAATTATAAACGGTTTGTGCCTTTGGCGCTTAAATCAATTTTCATAAACTCTTTTCAAAAGAGTCAGTTAATTGTATTTACCAGTGAAAACTGACTATTTTCCAAAGACTAAGAGGCAGGTACTTGACGGGTGGTCCGTAGGACAACCCTTAAAAGGTTTAATACAATGCACTTTCTACACTTTATTCGGTTAATTGCTTGAACATGATAACCACTAGATGATGTGATATGCAAGTGTTATAATGCTCAAGATACAGGTTTTAGAAGGTTGGATGAATGTCGGGAGTTGATGGAAACTTAAAGTGCAGGAATTGGATATGTATGAAGAAACAAAGAAAAAAAATATCACTGACCGCCGTAACCTACGGCTAAGGGCCGTAGGTTACGGCTCCCATGTTTTTGTTGCATGCATAGCCGTAAAACAGGAGAGGACAGCCGTAAGACTTGGTTGATCGTCGTAACCTACGGCAGGCGGCCGTAGGTTACGGCCCTGTGCTGATACGTTGACTTGCTGACCGCCGTAACCTACGGCTGGGGGCCGTAGGTTACGGCTCCGACTGATCTCAACTTGTAACTCTCGCATTAAATGGTCTTTTGATGGAGAATTATGGTTCTTAATCATGTATTTTCGGTTACTACTTGGAGGGAACGAGTTAGGAAGTATATGAGGAGCATTTGAGAGTGAAGAACAACATCTTATCATCTACTATCCATCTAGTATTGTGGCTTTTGATTGTATTAAACAATTTCATCTTATTTTGCTACAATGTTTGTCCAAGCCATGTGTGGCTAAACTTTTGATGATTATCTTGGGTTGAAGGTTTGTGTAAGACTTTGTGTTTTGATTTTCTATTTCTAGAATAATGAACTCTTCGTAATGATTTGTTTGTTATGGTGTGTGATTACTTGCTTGTAAATTGTTAATTAGTGTGTTAATCTTGTTCGAAACTATACGTTCTTGGTGCCGTTGGCAATCGAGATATCATAGGTAGACATGGGATTGGGTATTGATTAATTGGTCATCGGGTAACAACCTCGCGTTCTAGGAATCCGAGTACTTAGTTCCCTTTTATCACAACAAGTAATCATACATGAATCATGTCTATGTGATTCTTTCTAGTTGAATGATAGCACAAATGTCGAAGCAAACCGGAAACTTAAGATAGTCATTTGTCTCTAAATTGTTTACAAACTCAATTCTCATTTCGCAAATTAATTAGTAATCTTAGTTTTAAAAGAAACCAATCCAATCAAACCAACTCTTGAATTCTACTTTATTTGCAATTAGTTTAATTTTAGTCAAGTTAGATAATCTTCTAAATAACACATATTCCACAAACTCCCTGTGTTCGATACCCACTTACCGCTAACTATTTAGTTGTATTTGGATAAAATTTGTGTGACCACGACAATCACGTCAGTACTACTCGTAATAGGCTGGGAGATTGCTCGGTGTCAAAAAAAAGGATTTTGGAAATCCTTAAAGATGCCTTAAAGTCTTCTAAACTTCATTTCATACATTTTGTAAAGATCCACCTGTGGATTTGATATTACAGGCTCGTCTATATTAAATACTTTGATAATGTCAGTCGTTTGGGTTTGTAATACTATTTTATATTCCAAGACTTCCGATGTGCTATTATGTGTTTGTATGACCATGACGATATAAATCTTACGTCACGATACTCCCCACCGGGCCCACCGGTAATATGTGGAAATATCGGGGTGTGACAGGTTGGTATCAGAGCCAACATTGAGTGAATTAAACACTAGTCTTTTGTGTTTAATCTCAATGACACAATAGCATATTCCTTAGACCTCCTGAGTCTAGACATAACATAGGAATGCTCTCATCCCTATTAAGTAAGCATTGATTTCGATTTTATGTATTTGAATAAGTCGCCAAGCAAGAAAGCCGTTGATGGAGATTCTCCTCATCGGAAGCCAATGAATGCCAAGCTTCGTAATACGGCTAGGATAAGCGTGCGACCTGTTTGGAGCAAGGACCTTTATGGATCTATTCCCAAAAACCAAATCTATTGAATTGCAATCAGACTTCAGAGTCCATACCGGAGGTCCCTGAGGCTCAAATTTTAAAGTCTGTGCCAGTGGAGTCCATACCAGGTGGTCCCTGAGGCTCCTGTTTTGAAAATAATACTAGTGGATCCTAATGATCCCTATTTCTTATCTCCAAGTTTTGAAATCCCAGATTTGGATTGTATCAGTCAAAACTCAATCCGTGATCCATATTATTCTTTAACCATAGAATCCTTGAATCCTACTTCTATATCGGATCCTGATTGAAATGATTACTTTACTCACTAAGGTCTTCAATGTCCCTACTGTACATGGTAAACAAAGAAGAGAAACAATCAAAGTGAAGCAAGGAAGACGTTAGAAAATCTTTCTTCCATAATATTCATTGTCTTTTAAGTCCCTATAAGGACCTATCTTTTCTATATAGTCCCTGTGTGGACATATCTTTCAACTTAAGACCCTGTATGGGCATTTGCTATTTAGTCCCTTTATGGACATTATATTTCATTGCAGTCCCTTCATGGACATTATAATTCATTATAGTCTTTTCATGGACGTTATATTTCAATAAAGTCCCTTGTGGACATGGTATTTTATTATAAGTCCCTTTAAGGACATATTGTTTCATCAATAAGTCCCAATGTAGACGTATCTTTCGACTTAAAGTCCCTGTGAGGACATTTGTACAGCAAATCCCTTTTGTGCGCATGCTGTACCAATATTGTTCTTTTATGGATATGTTATTTCATTAAAATTCCTTTGGGGATACACTATTTCGAAATAGTCCCTCCGTGGACATGTTTTTTCATTATAAGTCCCTCTATGGACGTGATATTTCATTATAACCCCTTCAAGGACATATTTTATATACAGACTATATTTTCCTTTTAGTCCCCGCGTGGACTAAAGTTGCTTTAAAGACCCCGTGTGGACAAATGAATTATTAAAGTCCTGTTTGAGGCACTATTGTAAATTTCCTGATGATTTATGGAAAGTTTTTCTTATATAGGTATTCATATCGTCCTTTATCAAACGATCATTCTAATTTTACTTGAACTTTATCGATCAACTGAAAAATTTCAAAAGATCCTCTTAATGGTATAACCTAGCCTATATGTCTATGAACATGGTTGTGATGGTAAAACCTTCTTAAGATAACTAATCCTTATTAGCATCTAAAAACATGTTAACATTACTGGCTGTGTGACTTGAGAGACCACATTAGCTTCCAAAAGTACTTGGATCTTTCCAAGCCACCTTCATGGCCTAAATGATCAATATGAATCATGGCAAATAACGTCGAACATGATGTACGCATCAAAACATCCCTTTGGGATGTATGCCTACGGGCAAAGATGTATTCATGACAAAGATAGTTTTATTTCATAACTTCTTGCCAAAAGGCAATGAACCACGAAATTTTCCAATCCAAATGATCATTGATTATGTTTTAATTATCCTTGTGACAAGGCCCTTTTTTTGTGCCATCCAAAAGTCCTTTGAGACAAGCCTTTGTGCTATATAAAATGTATGTACGACATTGACAGTTGTGACCTATGTCCCCTGTCTAATAAATATGAAGGACTAGATTCCGTTTAAACGCAAAAATTGGTTTATTTAAAAACCTAGGCAAAACATAATCAAATAAATTTTATACTATCTATTGGCCTATATGGTTTATTTACACCACGGCTATTTAATCATCAAAAATTCGATGATTCGTTATATAACTAGATAAATTATTATTACTCGGTTTATAGCCTTCAAAGCTTTACCATGGCTGATTCATATGAAGCCCACAATCATCCAGTTGATCAGAATGATAACGCAAGACTGAACTTAACGGGCACTGAGTTACAGGCTATGTTAGATACAGCCGTAAAAAAGCCGTGGATCAAGTATTAAAGGATCATAAGCGAAAGTGCGATAATACCCCAAATAAGGGTTACAAAAAGGGTAAGACCGGTTCGAAATATAACCATTCCAAGCTGAATGAGGCGAAACCCAAATGTAAAACCTGTGGTAAACAGCACTTCGGAAAATGTATCCGTAAACAAACCAGGGGATGTGGCATCTGTAAGGAGATGTATCACAAGACTCATGAATGCAAGGACTTGAAAGACGCCACATGTTATGGTTGTGGCGAGAAAGGGCATATAAAGACTCGCTGCCCAGAGAGGGCGACTAAAGGGAAATGCACTTTAGATTCACAAGCCAAGCCTTGTGGAATCTCTAATAAAGAAGGGCACAAAACTTTGGAGTGCCAAAACATAAAGGACGCAACCTGCTATGGTTGCAATGAAATAGGGCACATCAAAACTAATTGCCCAAATAAAACCAAGAAGCCTGGAGAGGCTAAGAAGGGAAATGCCTGAACTACCTGTGGAATGCCAGAGGTGGTACATATTAATAATATCATCATGTACATTCCTTATCATTTATCAATGATAATTTCTGCTAAGTGTCCTGTTTTAATACAGGAAATAATTAGTCCTTCATAGACCATAAGCTTAGCAAACTTTTGTTGATACCCAAGAACTTCAGACATTAAGTATAAGGTAGAACCTACCAATGAAACCATTGAGACTGTCTCTTCTATTCTCGGCGTTGATCCTTCTGAAAAATCTAAGAGTACTCCTTCTTCAAATAGAGTACGACAATATATGTTATTTTAATTATTTTCTCATTGATTTCTAACAACTGCGAGTGCCAACTATGTTTGATAAAAGCGCCATATGAGGATTGGCGTAACCTAGTGTGTCCCATAGATTGCTTCCATGTCTGATCAGTATGGAGGTTTAATGCATGGAACCACTAAGATATTCCAATGGTCATATAGTACTAAAGTCAGCTAGTGGTATTCAAAGAAGATATCCATTATAGAAATGCCTAAGTAGACGTCTCTACTTAAGGCATCCATGCACTCGTAAGACAGATGTGTCAATTGCATGGCACAAGTGATGAACAACCCAGTTTACCTCCTGAGAGGCAAAGTGGAGTTAGGATTAACATCCTATTAGGAGCCATATCTATTTCAGAAGCTCTATATCAATTAGCGCCTACAGAAACGAAAGAGCTTCGGACTCAATCGGATAACTTACTAGAAAAGAGTTTCATACAACCCAGCTCTTCACCTTGGGGAGCTCCTATATTGTTTGTGAAAAAGAAGGATGGATCAATGCGTTTATGCATCGATTATCGTGAATTAAACAAGGTAATGATCAAGAATCGTTATCCTTTGCCCAGGATCGACGACTTATTCGACCAACTCCAAGGGGCAAGCTTCTTCTCGTAGATCGATTTAAGATCTGTGTATCATCAACTCAAGGTTAGAACCGAATATGTACCTAAGACAGCGTTCAGAACGAGGTATGGCCACTACAAGTTTTTAATGATGCCTTTCGGGCTCACTAATGCACCTGCAGCATTCATGGACCTCATGAATCGAGTCTGCAAGCCATACTTAGATAAGTTTGTCATTGTCTTCATAGACGACATACTTATCTATACTCGTAGTCAAGTAGAGCACGAAAAACACCTTCGATGTATTTTAGGATCGCTACGATAGGAGAAGCTATATGCTAAATTCTCCAAGTGTGAGTTCTGGCTTCGTGAAGTCCAATTCTTTGGACATGTTGTGAGCGAGTGTGGTATCCAAAAATATCCCGCTAAAATAGAAGCCATCATGAACTGAGAGGCACCAAAGACACCTACGGAGATTCGTAGCTTTCTGGGATTAGTTGGCTATTATAAAAGATTCATTGAGACCTTCTCAAGAATAGCTGCACCATTGACTTCTCTGACCCGCAAGAATGTAAAGTTTGATTGGGGTCCCAAACAACAAGAATCTCTTGAGATTCTTAAAGAAAAATTGAGCAATGCTCTGGTGTTGACATTGCCCGAAGGAATAAGAAGAGTTTGTCGTGTACTGTGATGTTTCACACACCGGTATAGGTTGTGTACTTATGCAAAGAAGCAAGGTGATTGCCTATACGTCACGACAATTAAAAGTGCAAGAAAAGAATTACACCACCCATGATTTGGAATTGGGTGCCGATTGTCTTTACACTTAAGTTATGGAGACATTATTTATATGGAACCAAATGTGTGATCTATTCGGATCACAAAATTCTTCAACAATTGTTCAACCAAAAGGATCTCAATATGAGACAGGGCCGTTGGATGGAGACTCTAAATGATTACGGTTGCGAAATTCGCTACCATCCTGGCAAAGTGAATATAGTTGCTGATGCTCTAAGCCGAAAGGAAAGAATCAAACCTATAAGGATTAATGCCAAGAGCATTGAACTTAAGAATAGCCTGAATGAAAGGTTGTTAACTACTCAGAAGGAAGCTATATTGGAAGCTAACTTTCCAAGTGAAAAGTTAGGTGTAACTGCTGAACAGTTAGCACCGGGCAAGGATGGAATCCTTAGGATGAATGGAAGAATCTGGGTTCCTATTCATGGAGGACTTCGAGATATAATCCCCCAGGAAGCTCACAATTCCAAATACTCAGTTCACCCTGGAGGTGACAAAATGTATCAAGATTTGAGAGCTAATTATTGGTGGATAGGTTTGAAGAAATCTATTGCCACACATGTAGCCAAATGTCGGACTTGTGCTCAGATTAAAGCTGAACATCAAAAGCTGTCAGATCTGCTACAACAGCTAGAGCTTCCCACATGGAAGTGGGAGATGGTAACCATGGATTTTATAACCATGTTACCTAAAACAAGGCATGGAAATGATACCACATGGGTCATAGTTAATAGACTGACTAAGTCAGCATATTTCTTACCCATCAATGAGACTCATAGCTCCGACAAGATAGCTTAGTTGTACGTGGATAAGATTGTATCTCTCCACAGAGTGTCGGTGTCTATTATATCCGATAGAGATACTAGATACACCTCTCACTTTTGGAAACGTTTCCAACGATCATTAGGCACTCGTTCGAATTTTAGTACTTCTTACCATCCTCAAATAGATGGACAAAATGAGCGTACAGTTCAAACTTTGGAAGACATGCTTCGAGCATGTGTTATTGATATGGAAGGTAGCTGGGATGACCACCTACCGTTGATCGAGTTATCCTATAATAATAGCTACCATACTAGCATTCAAGCTGAGCCTTTTGAGGCATTGTATGGAAGGATATGCAGAATGCCTGTTTGTTGGGCAGAAGTAGGAGAAACTCAGTTATCAGGACCTGATATAGTCCTTGAAACGACGGACAAGATTGTCCAAATTTGTGATCGCCTGAAAGCTGCCTGGGATAGGCAGAAAAGTTATGTTGATAAGAGGCGAAAACCTCTACAGTTTGAAGTGGGCGATAAAGTCTTACAAAAAGTATCACCCTGGAAAGGAGTGATGCATTTTGGTAAGAAGGGCAAGCTAAGCCCAAGGTATATTGGACCATTCGAGATCATCGAATGTGTCTGCAGTGTAGCTTATAAGCTAAACTTGCCTGAGGAACTTAGTGGAATTCATGATGTGTTCCATATCTGTAATTTAAAGAAATGTCTAGCTGATGAATCGCTAGAAATGTCTCATAAAGACGTGCAGATTGATGAAGACCTGAGGTTTGTTGAAAGACCTATATCGATCGAGGATCGATAGGATAAAATGCTCCAAAGGAAGCATGTGCCTATAATTAAAGTTAAATGGGATGCTAGTAGAGGCCCTAAATATACGTGGGAAGTTGAGTCCACTATGCGACAGAAGTACCCTCACTTGTTCCAGTAAATCTCGGGGTCGGGATTTCTTTTAAGGGGGTGAGGATGTAACACCATGTAAAAATGTGTCCAATTATGTGAAGACACGTGTCCTAAACCCTAATCATGTGGAAGATTGGGTTTGAAGGACTAAAGTTGTAAAACGATCAAAATATGAAACCAAAGGGACTAAAAGTGTCATCATGCCAAACTTGTGCCTCTGAATGACTACCCACGAAAAAAATTATATTCTTAAACGGGTAATAATTCGAATATAAGAAGTACTTTGTGAAAATAATCGAAAGATTATAAACTACAGGGGTTAAACGTGTCAACATGTTAATTCTTACCTCTGAGTGACCTTTTAACAAACCCGGGGCTTCGAAATATTCAAATATACTCTCAAGAATAAGTGATATAAATTTCACGAGGTTTCAAGATCATTATGTATTGTTTACGCGAATTCCCAAGAATTAGGGTTTAAAGCGTCAACGAGGCGAAACTTATGTTTCCGAAGATCGTTTAACGAAACCAGGCCTAACGGAGTTTGGTTATACCCCCTAGATCATTTACAAACTAACTAGAAGAGTTAAAAGTGCTGAATATGAAAGTTATCTTGGTTTTAAAGGTGCAGGGACCAAACTTGCCAGCATTTAAACTTGTTTTGCTGAAACTTTAGGGGGTCGCGCTGCGCGACAGCCCCCTCCCTCTCGGTCGCGCGACGCGAGCGCATGATCTGGACAGAAAAATTGTGCAGTTGTCCTTCTTCTTCCTTACAACCTACACAAACCACTTCTTCTCACAAAACTTGAAACCATGAGCTCTTTAATGGCTTTTAAATCTAGTTTACACATGTTATGATCCTAGTATTACTTGGTGAACACACAATACACTTGTTGATCATCCATGGACTCACCAAACACTATAAATAGATGTTAAGTTCAACCATTTCATTTGCACCTTTCCCTCTCTTCTTCTCTTCTCAAATTCTGGAGATTCCTGAGTAAAAAGGGAAGCTTATTCTTGTAGAAAAGATAGCTAGGACCCTTTGTAAGTGTCTTAGCCCCCTTCTTTAGTTCAGTTTTATAATTTAAAACCGAAAAGTCAAAGTTATCGTAATCTGACTTTGACTTTCGGTTTAAACTCAAATGGTCCAGCCACTGTTCAAAGTGAATGTGGTTATGTGACCATAATTAGGTAGGTGATTAACCCTTAAAAGGTCACCTCTTAATTATTTCGTTTGCCTCGTCAATTGTCGGGTCAAACTATTAAGTTAAAAAGTCAAACTGAGCAGAAATTGGAATAATAATCATAATTAACAATGCAGAGGTTATAAATTATATTTTATCACTCTAATAACTTGGTAATTATTATTAGAACATGTTTAAGCATGTTCAACCTGACAATTCTGAGTTTAGGGCCAGTTCGTAACCGAAAGTCACAAAAGCTTGACTTTTGCTTTGACTTTCAGTTCTGACCCAATTAAGCTTAGATCCTTTATGTTTTAAGCTCCCATTAGGACCATATTATGTTATAACCCTCTGAGGTTATATTGCCTGGTCATTAATATTCTGAATTATATGCTAGTTTCCGTTATTATGCTTATAAATGTCCATTTTGCGCTTTTGACATATAAACGAGATTTTTAGAAATGTGAGAGGACAAAAACCTTTGATACTGATATATAAGTATGTCCCGAAAATTTTACATCAGTTCTTCGTCTCAAACAGGAGTTATGCTCGATATCGTAAATTGAAGCTTTTTATTAATTAAATTGCGATATCTTGCATAAGTCATGTTTAAACATAGATTTTGACCCAAAACTCATTACCTACTGTTAAGATATTATTTTTAGGTATTTTTAGGATTTTTGGTCAGATTATAAACTGACCATATCATTGAGTTCTTGTGTAATTCGGTAAATGACGATAATACCCTTTTCATGCATAAAATGAGATTAACGACTGATTTGAATGCCAAACATTTTCCTACTGATCTTATATATTAAATAAATTATTTTGAGCATTTAAGACTGATAAAAATCTTAGATTTCCAAAAACATTCTTAATTGTCGTCAATTAACGATTTTACGCTAATTAAGGTGCATAGTGTGGTTTAAAACCATATTTAACACCTAAGACTTATTACCTGCTGAATTTTTTAAATAAGTTTTAATATTATTACAGTAAGTATAAGTCATGAACTCAGACTTCAAAAAATGTCCTTAAAAGCATATGTGAAATGACCAAAATACCCTTTCGAGGCATAGTTTGGCCATAAATGGTAAACCTCACATATGTATGATATCTCACTGATGTAATGTGATAAAATAAGTATTTTCACTGAATGTTTTAGACTAGAAACTCAGTTTATTATAAAATCTCTTTTATAATCATTAAAATGACTAAAATGCCCTTACGGAACTTAAATTGGTTTTAAATACTTTTTGGGCATATATGTTAACATCCTACTGATGTATTAACATATTCTAAGCATAATAACATTTGAGACCTGTATATAATTCATTGGGTTACCCGTTATGCATTTATGCATTCGGGTCGGTTTTTGTGACTAATTTACATAAAATAGCCGAAACGGGTTTAACCTTATCATTAAATCTTCAAATTCCAGAATGTGTTTAGTTTTCCCATATTATACACGTATCCAAACTTGTCGGGTCTAAATCACATTCTATTCCGGTAACTGCTTAATCTAGCGTATCGTACCGTTTCTAAAACTTTAAGTTAGCCGGTCTAGGTCCATGACCTAAATAAGACCCGTTAGCATTCTGAATCGGTTATATATTACCATCATTCCAGACTAGAGCCTCCTAGTAAAAGCTACCTGCATTAAATTAGATTGGATACGACTGAGTTATTTTGCTGTTAATCAAGTATTAGCTCAGGTAAATACTTTTAACTTATTTTCCCTTATACGGGCTTGGGATATGGTATTATAACAATACCACTTGGTCGGATATGAAATCATTTAATCGGATTGTGATTAATAAATTTACATAACCCGTTTTAATCTGTATTGTTTGATAACATAAACATTGGGGGTTAACGACCGTGTCCTGGATATCCTCAGCTCATTAAAGTTAAAAATGGCCACGACCTATGCACGGGGTGTAGGCATACACCCGACAGATGCAAATGCTAAAATATAAATAACCCACATGTTGGGAATAACTCCTTCATGGATTTTGTAAGTAGTGAGTCGGTTAATCATGACCGGCTTCCAAACCGGCCCCATATATATGACAAACAAGTAAATCGGTATACAAGATTTTATTAAAGATTGTCCCAAGTTATAAACGGTTTGTGCCTTAAATCAATTTTCATAAACTCTTTTCAAAAGAGTCAGTTAATTGTATTTACCAGTGAAAACTGACGTATTTTCCAAAGAATAAGTGGTAAGTACTACTCATAATAGGCTGGGAGATTGCTCGGTGTCGAAAAAGAGGATCTTGCAAATCCTTAAAGATGGCTTAAAGTCTTCTAAACTTCATTTCATACATTTTGTAAAGATCCACCTATGGATTTGATATTACAGGCTCGTCTATATTAAATACTTTGATAATTTCAGTCTTTTGGGTTTGTAATACTATTTTATATTCCAAGACTTCCGCTGTGCTATTCTGTGTATGTATGACCATGACGATATCAATCTTACGTCACGATACTCCCCGTCGGGCCCACCTGTAATATGTGGAAATATCGGGGTGTGACATATACCTTTGAACCCTTACTTCACCCCATAATTCAATATTTTTGGTTGTTAAATTCCATACGTGAAAATTCGGAGTAGCATATCCAAGGAAGAATCCCTCGATAGCCTTTGCGCCAAATTTACCATCTGGATCAATCATAGTACATGGGCCGTTCTAAGTGAGAAATGTCAGGTTTCCTTTTGTGTAGTAGTTCGAAACATGTTTTGTCATGCCTTTTGACCGTAAGAACTCTGTTTAATGTATAGCATGCAGTAGCCACATCCTCCCCCAGAACTGAATGGGAAGCTCCGACTCTACCAACATCGTTCTCGCAGTCTCTATTATCGTCCGATTCTTCCTCTCCGCGACACCGTTTTGTTGAGGAGTGTAACGAGAGCTGTACTCATGAAGATTACCCTTTGAAGTACATAACTCATCCATTATGCAGTTTTTGAACTCGGTGCCATTGTCGCTTCGGATCCTCTTCACTTTCAAAGTATAAAGATTTTCAAGAAGAGTAAGAAGATTCTTGAGGATTTCAGGAGTTTCACTCTTGTGTGCCTTAAACGATACCCAAGAAAATCTGGAATAGTCATCAGTAACTACCAAACAATAAGCATCCCCAAAGTTTGTCTTGTGTTTCATAGGTCCAAAGAGGTCCATATGAAGACGTTCCAAAGGCATGCTGACAGTGTTGACTTTCTTGATCGGGTGGGATTTCTTCGTTTGCTTTCCCTTCTGGCACGAAACACAGATATCTTGTAGATGAAAATTCTTCACAAGCACACCATTCACAAGATTATTTTTTCACCAGATGGTTCATTTTCTCAAGTGAATGTGCCCCATTAGTCTGTGCCAATATATTGACTCCTTCTCTGTGGCTTTTGAGACAAAACAAGTGACTTGTGCAGAAGTAGTAATCGCCTGGCACATATCAAGAATATAAAGATCATTAATCCTTGGAGCCTTCAAGAGAATCCATTCTTTTGGAATTTTAAATCCGGGCTTCAGCACATAACAACCGGCATCATCAAAATGCACGGTGAACTTCTTATCTCAGATTTGCGAAACACTCAGAAGATTGTGATCAATTTGTCGTACATAATTGATCTTATCGAAACTCACAACACCATTGGAGATCATTCCTTCTCCAGTGATATATCCGCCATTGTCTCCAGCAAGCAAACACGACATAACCTCCTCTAATGTCTTTCACATCATACAGAAGTCGTAAGTCGCCAGTCATGTGCCTAGATGCTCCACTATCAACAATCCAATGACTATTAATAGTTCCTCCTTGAACACCCTACACAATGCATTTTGGGATTAGTTGGAGTTGGGGACCCAAGCCTTAGTGGTCTTGGATCTTCCCTGAGAATCAATAAATGAAATTTCAATTTGTTGATGGTTTTGAAATTGCAAGCCTCCCTCTGAAACCTCATCTGTCTTAGGTTTCCAAGTTTTCCATTTACCAGACTGTGTAATATTAATAGTTTTTGAAATTTCTGGTTTGATTGGTTGAGATGAACTTGGTTCCCGTTTAACAGATTTTACATCTGGTTTCAAAGCACTTTCAATCACCTTTATATTTTTGCGTCGTTGTTTCGTTTCCTGTTCTTTAATAGTTCGTTTATCTTGTTTTGTGGAAACTGAACAACGTTGAGGGTGATCATTTTCAGATGGGGTCTCTAAACAAATTTTGCTTTGGGCGAGTTTGTACAATTTTTGATGATATGTCCAAACTCCCCACATTTGAAACAGGATCTCCTTTCAACAAACTTAGGAGATCCATCTTGACGTCTCGATGTCGAACTTGTAGAATCCGAGGTACTTGTGCCTTCATCACACCCGTTTGTGTGTTGGGTGTAATTATTTTGATTGTTACGTTTTAAAATTCTAATCTTTTGAACAAAATCAATGTTTGATTTATTTTCAAAAGTTTCCACCTTGTCAGTACCCTTGGATGCTATAAATTTGACATCTTTGTCCTTCTTCTTGAAACGGGCTCCTTTTGGATCTACCCTTGGTTGTGAGACCTTAGGTTTTGAAGCTCTCTTTTCCTTCTGTTTGCATTTAAAAGGGATAGGTTGTTGCTTTGTCGGGAATCGTTTGTTTCCAAATTATTTTCTAATTTCAGCTTATGGAATAGGATCGCACTGAGTTACAGAAACTCTCGGGATCGCTTTTCCCAAAAACTTACACGTAGTATCTTCAAACACTTTATCAATCAGAGATTGATTGATGTTTTTAATTGGAAAAATATTTGTTTGAATATATTTTACTATCCCCGACCAAAGTATACAACATGTTATCACTTTTAACAGTAGACACTGTCTCAGTGATAGGATTCATCTCTTGCTTGACAGTAGAGTGCACAGCAGGAGTAGGAGGATCACACAAAATGTGATTCTCGGTAGGAATGTCTACTCCTTTCTTATCATCAACAGATGTATCCTGATCACTCACATCCGATTCATCATCCGACTATTCATAGTCCTCAACAGTTGGAGCACTTTGTTCCGTGGATGTTGAATTTTCCTTTGTTTCAGATGATCCTTCTGAGGAACTGTCTGATTTGAACCCTAATCCAGTTTTAAACTCCTCATAATTAAGAGGTATAGTTGGTTCAAACCGAGGCATTTATCCCTCATCGGGCATCTTGGTATAGTTGTGTCTCAAAGGAGGTGGACACAATTTATACCCAACGCCTTTCGCGTTTCCTTTCAGTTGTTGAACTTCAATGATGTGATCAAGCACATATCGGGAGTTAGAATAAATATCCAATTTGAGCTTGATCGCCTCATACTCACATTTAGCCATTGCTAGCTCTTTCTTTGTTTCCTCAATAATATTAATGTAGTTATTAATACCAATTTGTTTGCCAAGAACAGTTTTAGACATTTCGGAAACACTTTTCTTTAAAGTTTCAATTACTGATTTGAAATCCTTTTCATTGCGAGCCAAGGCCATGTTTGCCTCTTTACATTTTGACAGTTCAATAACCAAACTCTGGTTGTGACCATGAACCGTTTCAGATTCAAGTTTTAATTTAGAGCATTCAATTTTAAGATCTGCACAATTACTACATATGCTAGGAGTAGGAGTATCAGAATTTACCTGACTCAAAGAGGCTGCAACATTAACCATAAAGGCAGTCTGATAAGAGAAAGATCTGTCTTCAGAAAAGAACTTTTCCATCTCTTTCGATGCAACATCAGCCTTCTTGATCAGAATAGACTTCTGACACTTTAACTCCTCAGCTTTCATCAACAAACTATCAATATCAGAATCACTTCCCTCCTTTACATCTGATTCTGAACAATTATCTCCAATGTTCGAGCTTTCCTCATCTGAACTGCCAGTATAACCCGAGCTATCATCGCTTTCTAAGAATTCTTCCTTATGCACATGCTTGATATGATTGATGATCTTAGCATAGCATGCGGTTCCTCCTTGATCGCCACCTCCAAACTGTATGGACCAATCACAATTTTCATCAGCTTGAACAACTAACGCACGGTTGGTGTTAGAAGGACCCGGTTGGTTTGCGTTGGTGGTGTTAGTCTGGTTGTTGACAGCTATTATCCTTCTTTCCGGGTTAGCTTGATTCTGGTTGGAAGTACTTGTTTGATTCCTGAAGGGATTTTGATCTGTCTGTCTGCTCGGGCGAGTGCACTCACGCTTGAAGTGACCCTTTTCTCCATAGTTAAAACAGGTGACAGCATCTTTTTCGAATCCGTACTTTGTATCCCTTTTGCTTTCCAAAGTAGTCTTCTCAGTTCTGGTCATGAAGTCTTTAGCTCATCTAACCGCGCTTGCAAAAGCCCACTTGATATCCATTAACTCCATTTCATCCCTATCAATCTGTTGATAATCTTCATTGGTCAGATTTATGTTTCCAATCTGACCTGCAACCAACCTACAATAAGCATTGACCATTGTGCTAAGAAGTTCCATGTGTTCCTTGGCAACTTCTACATTGACTTTGGGAAGATTTGAAGTATCAAGTCTGGTTGTAGTGGAATTGTTACCATAGAGTGCTTGTTGAGGTGAAGGGGTAACAACTTGTGGTTTCGGAAACCAAGCGCTAGGGTCAAATAGAGGTTGAGATCGAGATTGAGTAACTTGAGGTTGAGGTTGAGGGAACCAGGCACTCGGATCAAATTTTGGTTGAGTTGGGGGGGGGGGCAACAGGTTGTGCTGGAGGGAACCAAGCACTAGTATCAAAATGTGGTTTAGGTTGAGGTGGCTCTGGTACAAATCCAAAGGGATTTACATTAGTCACTTGAGATGACATAAACGTCGTTTGAAGTTTTTGTTGCTGACTTGAGCTCGCAGCAGGGTTAATCCCTCCAAGGTACATTTCTGGATTCTGAGGAATTGAGATTCGTTTCGCCTTTCGGATTTCTTCTTCATTTTTATTTTCCAGCTTCTGAACGAAATCATGGATAGTGATAGTATCTAATGAACCTGTATGCTTTAGTAGCTCAATAAAAGGGCTCCACTTTGGTGGTAGAGCATCAGCAAACTTGGCCACCATTTCCTGAGGAGTTGCAGTAACCTCGTAAGAAAACATTTCACTTATCAAATGATAATAACGAGTTGCCATTTCATTTAAAGCTTCATTTTCTATAAACAAAAATGCGCCAAACTCCTTTTTCAACAAGTCGTGTCGAGTCTTCCTTATGGCCGCATTCCCTTCTCTTCTTGTAACTAGGTTGTCCCACAATGCTTTTGTTGTCTTACAATAAGAGAATTGATGATATAATTCTTTGTGAAGAGCTTGTGTCAAGATAGTAAACGTCTTCTTTTCAAGATCGTACGCTTTCTTATCTGTTTCAGACATAGTTGCCAATGTGGCTACACTTGAACCTGCTTCTTCAAGAGCCGTGTTGTATGGTGTAGTGAAACATAACCATAGCTCGGTATTTTCCCCTAGAACGTAAGTATGAAAACGGCCTCTCCAAGTTGGATATTCATTCATATGATTCAGCTTTGGTGGTCGATTGTTGCTACCCGTTTCACTTTCGCTCTGTAGCAAATTTTGAATACTTTGATTTTGACTTGCTACACATGCCCACTGATTTGCAGAAATTGCTTGTGGTTGTGGCATCACATTCTTGACCCACGTCTCTGCAGAGGTCGGATCAGGAGCAGTACTGGAGCTACTACTCCAATCCCATGGATTGTTACTCATGATTGATGTATGTATGAGTGTACCTGATCAAAGACTTGAAAAGAAACAGTTAAGACAGTTTTGCAAAGCTTTTGTGAACAAATGACAGTTAAAATTGATGAAGTATAGAATGACGAAGGATGATTCTCAGTGTGAACGACGAAGTCTTGTATCGACGAAGTTCTGAATCTTCGTCTAACACACTCTTTTGACGAAGAATGAAGAGTATTTGAATGTTCGTCTGAAACAATTTTGATGAAACTTTGATCCTTCGTCCAACACAATCTTCGCTGACACAGGATAAGATATTTTTGTAAAACAATTAATTCTTGCAGACAAGTAGGTGGTGTGACGAATTTTCAAAGCTAATCAACAAGTTGTTGTGACAGAAGTAAATTTAATTCACCTAACCATCATTTCATGTACACAATTGTCAAACAATAATATTATAAACAACAAACACTTTAATTAAACTTCAAAACAGATCAAACTCAGAAATTACTTTAAGAATAGTTTGAAGATTGTCAAGAACACTTTGAAGATCACTTTGAATATCAAGAAAAACTTGAATACAAACTTTGCTTAAACTTTCAAGAAAAACCTATTTGTATTATGTAGACATGCAATGTAGCAAGGTTTTTGATAAAAACTTATAGCAAATAACAAGATTTTAACACTTTTTCAGAAAATATGAATATCGAATAAGAACAGTTTCTGAAAAATACATAAACAACTTGATAAAACACAACAATGTTTGGTTTTAAACAAGGATAAGAGCCATAGCTCTGATACCACTTGTAGGTTCGTTTTTCTCAGAGGATCTATTACGAGACCTAATCCCAGTTTATCACGAACACGGTCACGAGTGCAGAATCCACGTGACGGTGCAAACCAAACAAAGCAATGTACGCAACACAACAGATAACCAAAGATTCACTTTAGATTAAAAGGACGAGAACAACATCAAACATATACACACAATGCTTGAACGATAAACTCTCAGTAGTAGTCTCTCTATGCTCTCATGCCTTAACTGTTAAACACACTAAGCTATATATACTGTCCAGGGATGAACCTTGATTGACGAAGGTTAATGTGTGACGAAGATAGAACCTTCGCCACACACAAACTTAGACGAAGCTTGAAGGTTCGCCAAGCAGTGGTTTGACGAAGATAGAACCTTCGTCAAACACTAAACAAGGACAGTAGATAACTAAGTTAACAGAAGACATAAGAAACTACAAACTATAGTTAAACACTATGCACACAAGCATGTGTCTAACAAACCTTACAAATACAGAGACAAAATGTCATACTAAGTAGGATAGGAGGATATCCGACTATATAGACTTGACGGAAATTACAAACTCGATAACAAAAGACTAAATAACATACAACGTAAACAAGACAAAGTTACAGACACATAAATGCACCAAGAGTTGGAAAGTAAAATTGGCGAATGATGAGGTACTTGATGTTACGGGCATGGGTGACATTTTTTATGAAGACTTCAGTTGGTTCGTGGACTTTAAACGATGTCAGGGTTATTCTAGGTTTGAAGAGGTTGTTGATTTCTGTCGACTATTTGGCTGATTAGGGACATAAAGTTAAGTTCGGGAATGGACAGTGGAAGGTTGTCAAAGGGAATATAATCATGGCTTGTGGAAAGAAAAAAAGGCTCATTATACATGGTCAGTATATCGTTAGAAGGAAGTGATATTCCAGGAAGAAAAACAATGTAGACTTCACAAAATCTCAGGGACAGAAGAAGGTTTCCTTTGCAAGAAAGAAACTTAGAGTCACATGGAAGATTCAGGATGAACAAGTTTGGAAGGTCAAACCAGTCGGGGGACATCATGACAGTGGGAGCACATGGCATGTTTCAGTTATAGTTTCTGGGCGACAGTGGGTTAAAAAGACCAACATTCCTTCCTGATGGAAAAGTCTCTCTAAAGAATCTCTTGCTAGTATTGGAGTGTATGTATTCTCAGGATTTCTCAGGATCTGGCAATTTGGCAATTTGTTTAAGTGGGAGCCAGTAAGGACAGAAAATGAGTCATGGGTTATGACTGATGAGTTGAGGCTTAGTGAGAGCTTCAACGTGCCTACAAGTTCATTGTTGAGTAGGATGTTGCAACTAGCTGATAAAGAAACATTACAAGAGGTACAGATCCTGAAGACTATTGGGCAATATTCAAGCCTCTAAATGGGAGATTGTTGGACGTATTGGTGTGGAGGCCCGATCAAGGGAGCGCGGCTGACCCTAGCCTTGGGTCGGCCAACACATTTTTATTTGGTAGTTAAATTAGAGTTTTATTTTAGCTGGATCGAATTATCTCTATGTGAGCTTGGGCCTAACTAGGAGATTTAGTTTCCTAACCCTAATAGTTCTCAGGTAATAAAGAAACCCTAGTTGCAGCACAGTGGACGTAGGTTAGCCGACAGAATCATTTTAAATCGTGTGTTCATTTATTGCTTTCGTGTGTGTGTTCAGTTTCGTGTGTGTTTCAATCCTAAGAAGGTTGGGAGGGGTGGGTGTTGAATCGCCGGAATAACAAATTGTGTGCAGAGGTGGACTTTGACTGATATTGGTAAAGAGAGGGGTGAGAGTGGAGAAGAGGGTACGACATGGTCACCTGATTATGGTGATGGGTTGTCGCCAAATTATGTGTCGTTGACCGCTGTAATGAGAAAAAGTTAGGCGGGCGTGGAAGGGTTGATTTTGTTTAGAGAACAATCGTTACAAACAAATTCTTGAAAGATGTGGCCACAGATTGTTGTGGTGGAATTTTTTGTTGAGAAACAAAAGTGGTGGAGAAAGGGTGATTGTGGAGGCGGATGGTTGTTATTCATTTGGGGATGGGTGGTTTATGGTGGGGGTGAGATTGGGGGCGGGTTAGGGTTATGAAGATGAAGATGAAGATGAAGATGAAGATGAAGATGAAGATGAAGATGGTGGATCCACTTAATTAGGTTCCATGAATATTCTAAATGTATTATCAATGAAACAATATTCTTTAAAATAAAATCCAAAAGAATATTTTAAAATCATGAGATTGTGTCATTTTGTTGCAAGTGTATACAACTAGTTTTTGCCCCGCCCGCGTTGCGGGGCAATAGGCCGAATATTTCTCTCTCATAACATGTATGTATGCACAGAGAGTAAAATCCTAATTATATTTTGAACTGGAGGAGAAATCATAATTTTAAACTGAGAGCAAAATCATAATTTTGAACTAGGGGGAAAATATAATTTTATTTTGAACTGCGGGAAAAAACGTAATTTTGAGCTGAGGGCAAAATCGTAATTTTGAGCTAAAGGAAAAAACTGCATTTTATTTTGAACTTGGGCAAAAACGTAATTTTAAACGGATGGCGAAACCGTAATTTTAAACTGGGAAGAAAATTAAAAATGAGTTTTTGAACCGATGGCTAAAGCGTAATTTTGAGCTAGGGGCAAAAGTATAATTTTATTTTTAGCTGGGGGCAAAACCGTAATTTTAAACGAAGGACGAAAGCGTAATTTTAAACTGGAAATAAAATTAAAATAAAAATGGGTTGGTTTAATAGGGAAATACCAGGCAAACGTAATTTTGAGCTGAGGGCAGAAGCGTAATTTTTAGCTAGAGGAAAAAACAACATTTTATTTTGAACTGGGGGCAAAAACATAATTTTAAACGGAGGGCGAAACCGTAATTTTAAACTGGGAACAAAATTAAAAATGAGTTTTTGAAACGGGGGCAAAAGCGTAATTTTGAGCTAGGGGCAAAATTATAATTTTACTGTTAGTTGAGGGCAAAAACGTAATTTTAAACGAAGGACGAATGCGTAATTTGAAACTAGGAATAAAGTTAAATAAAAAACAGGTTGGTCCAATTGCACTATTCCCTCACTTTGTAAATGTATATGTAGCCTGGCACTATTTCCTCACTAACCAACTAGGGTAGCCCAGTTGGCCAGTCCCACCCATCTCTTCCCCAGAGACCCGGGTTCAAATCCTGTGGCCAATAGTCCACACAGGCTCTTCGATCTCGGTGGGTAATCACCGTCAGGCAGCTATGGGACTGGGCTAGCTTTTGGAGTGGGATCACTCCATCGGTTGGGAGGACCGTGCAATATCCCCCCTCCCCCCCCCCCCCCCCCCCCCCCCCCCTTCCTCACTTTGTAAATGTATATGTAGGTAATGGCTTGGAATTTGTCATAAGGTTTTACACTACCGGAAATATTCGGGACGTGAGACGTCAAGCATTCATGTATCACAAACTTGTACATCATGTTGATTGTTACACGACAAAAAGTGATTGTGCATGCATGCATGTTTGTATACTTGTGTTTTTACAGTTTATCTTTAGATTATTAGTTATGATTAAAAATGTTTCTTTTACTAAAATTAAAACATGTTAACATACATGCGACACATTTGTGGAGTCTCATCAAAGAAAATACCGTTTGACGCAATCGAAATCTTTAGGAACTTATATATGTAAAACATATATATTATAATTACAGTTATTGCACTCACAGTCTCATGGTCAATGGAAACCGACCCAAGTGTTTAGAATTTGAGTCAACTAACGGTAGAGGGTATGGTTCAATCACTTTAGGGTGTTTGAGTTATTTTCTAGCCAATAATATCATGTCGTGTCAAGTTATCATTTCACTCCCCATTTTGCATTCAATCAGAGGGTATGGTTCAAACACCTAGAGAGTGGTAAAGAATTTTTTTTTTTAAATTGTGATTGGTTGAAAGGGGTTGGGACCCACCATTAAACTCAAACATTCGGTGATTATACACCGAAATCCCTCAATCACCGCCGAATACGGGCCGGGGTGGTTCACCGATCGGTGAAATCAATCACCGAAGCCACTCAAACACACCATACCGTCCACCCTAACTGTTAAATAACCACAAATTGTTATATTCCTATGTGAGTCCGGAGGATTGTCGGTATAGATTCACAAGTACTAGGTTGATCCAGGACCTAGATATTGACAAGCCTTGCGTGTTCAAAATGAATTAGTTTCGTTAAAATATAAGTACAATACAATCAAAACTGAACTAGTTTGGTTAAGATATAATACAATACAACCCACTTGCCATAATCAATAGAAGTAGAAACCAAAGAATGAATGAAGTCTAACGATATATTATAGTCAAATATGTATATTTTCTTTTTATAAATAGAGAAAAGAGATTGGTATTCTGTGGGTGGGACTTGGGAGTATGGTACATTTTGGGATATGAAAGGAACCTTATCCAGTTGACCTCTAAATTATACAGTTGGTTACAGATTTTGGTTTCACGGGTTTGAAAAAATAAACTTTACAGTTGACCTTTAAATTCTGCAATATAACAACCAGCTTCCTGCTCATGCAATCATCACCACTTTAAACTAATTAACAATGGCTTTCAAAAGCTTTATGCTTTTACCTTTCCTGATACTTGGTGTTCTATCTGCAGATTCTGTCTTGGAAAATGAAGCAAATGCTTTAAAACATTTCAAGAATTTAGTCACTGATGACCCAACTGGTGCACTCCTGGATTGGAACGCTGATTCCACCCACCATTGCAACAGGACTGGAATCCAATGCCATGATATCACCAAACGTGTTGTTTCTATTTCGATTCAACACACATACCTCAAAGGCCAAATCTCTCCCTTTCTGGGAAACCTTTCCGGTCTCCAGCTTCTTGATTTATCTTATAACTCATTCACTGGTAACATTCCGTTCCAGTTGGGATACTGCACACAGCTTTCTACACTTTCCCTTTACACCAATTCCCTCTCTGGTCCGATTCCATCGGAACTGGGGAAACTCCGGAATCTGCAGACACTAGACTTGGGAAACAATTCCATTACTGGAATCATTCCGGATAGTTTGTGCAATTGTACTTCTTTGCTACAACTTAGCCTTGATTCCAACACAATTAACGGTACAATTCCAGATAGAATCGGTGATTTGGCCAATCTTCAGCTTCTTGGAGTTTTTAATAATCTTTTAGAAGGTTGGATTCCACCTTCTCTCTCTGGAAATATACCAACTGAAATTGTTCATTGCAAAAATCTGACTCTTCTGAATCTATACAGCAACAAGCTCACTGGAAGCATTCCTGGTGAGATTGGAAATCTTCAGGGATTACAGTTTTTGCGGTTATATGATAACCATCTGAATTCCACAATCCCAAGATCTTTATTTCAGTTAAAATCGTTAATTCTTTTGGGACTTTCAAAAAATAATTTAACCGGGAATGTTTCTTCAGAGATTTCTTCACTGGAATCATTGCAATTATTGACCCTTCATGAGAACAGGCTTACTGGTGAAATTCCTGCATCCATAACCAGGTTAGTCAACTTGACTTACTTGACCATTAGCTTAAACTTACTCACTGGATCAATTCCTGCAAGCATTGGATCTCTTTATAACTTGAGAAATTTGTCACTTAGCAATAATCTTCTTGAGGGGTCCATTCCAATTAGCATCACAAACTGTACAAAAATTCGTTTGTTAGATTTGGCTAAAAATAGGATGACTGGAAAAATTCCTCAGGGTTTAGGAAAGTTGTCAAATCTTACATTTCTTAGTATCGGCGACAATAAACTGTCGGGAGAAATCCCGGACGATCTCTTCAGTTGTTCAAGGCTTGTGATTTTAAATATGGCACATAACAATCTTACAGGGATGTTGAAACCGGGGATTGGAAGTCTTTCTAATCTCCAAATACTGCAAATTCATGATAATTCCTTTTATGGGCCAATCCCAAAAGAAATTGGAAACTTAACTAGTATGATGATGTTATATCTAGGGTCAAACCAATTTTCTGGCACCATTCCTGTAGAAATCTCAAATATGCCTTCCCTTCAAAGACTTGTGATCGGTGATAATAACCTAGAAGGTCGGATTCCTGATATAATATTTGAGCTTAAACAGCTGACTGACCTCTACTTGATGAACAACAAATTTGAGGGTCCGATTCTGAATTCTGTTTCAAAGCTCGAGATGCTTTCTCGGTTGGATCTCAGTGGAAACAGGTTTAACGGGTCAATTGGGGATAGCATGACAAAACTGAACCATTTGATTCTGATAGACCTGTCACACAACTTTTTCACTGGATCAATTTCACAGCCAGTGATTTCAAGTATGAAGGATATGCAGATATATCTCAATTTCTCAAACAACTTTCTTACAGGAACTATCCCAAATGAGTTTGGAAAAATGGAGATGGTGCAAGCCATTGATATCTCAAACAATAATCTGTCAGGAGGTATTCCTGTAACAATTCAGAACTGTAGAAACCTACAGAGTCTTGATTTGTCAGGAAATCAGCTTTCTGGTGGTGTCTCTGATGAAATATTCTTGACGTCCTTTCCTACATAAATCTCTCAAGAAATCAGTTGGAAGGCGAGATCCCAGAAAGCATGGCGAATCTGACACTTCTTACTTCGGTTGATCTCTCACAGAACAAATTTAATGGCACGATTCCTGAAAATTTTGGGAACAATGTGGCATTAAAACACCTCAATCTCTCGTTCAATCACCTCGAAGGGCGTGTTCCTGACATGGGAATTTTCAAAAACTCTAGCGCAATCGAATTACTTGGAAATCCATCTCTGTTTGTTACCAACAACACCAAGTCATGCGCCTTCTCAACTCAATCAAATCATCCACACAAAATATCCAGAAAAGCCATATTGATTCCTGCCATACTTGGATCTCTAGCTTTGCTTGTATTATTTTTGGTAGTTTTATGTTATCGTCATGTTCATGTTCGAAAGCCAAAAGTTAAAGAATCTGACGATCCAAAACCAGAATACACCCGAGGGGTCACTCTCAAAAGATTTGACAGAAAAGAACTTGAAGATGCTACCAATGGATTCAGTGAAAGTAATATTCTGGGGACAAGCAGGCTAAGCACAGTGTACAAGGGGACACTTGCAAATGGAAGGATGATAGCCGTGAAGAATTTGAATTTCACTGAGTTTTCAGCGGAATCAGATAAGAGCTTCAACAAAGAAATGAACACATTAGCAAAATTGAGGCATAGAAATCTAGTGAAAGTGCTTGGTTATGCATGGGAGAGTGGGAATTTAAGGGCTTTAGTTCTTGAATACATGGAAAATGGTAATCTTGACAAGGTTATACATGATTCTAGGATTGATCGATCAAGATGGGATCTCTCTAAGAGAGTTGATGTTTTGGTTTCAGTCTCCAGAGGACTGGTTTATTTGCATTCTGAATACGATTTCCCCATAGTTCACTGTGATTTAAAGCCTTCTAATATTCTTCTAGATGAAAAATGGAATGTTCATGTTAGTGACTTTGGGACAGCTCAGATTCTGGGAGTTCATCACCAGGATGGAAGCAGTGTTTCTTCTGCATCGACATTTCAAGGCACCATTGGTTATTTGGCCCCAGGTAATGCATCACCAATTCTTCTTTTATTCTTTCATATTAGGGTTAATGAATTTCTAACCGGATACATTTTAATTTTGATGTTTAGATAACATTTAACCTAAAAAGTCACACTAATGAGTGTCAATTTTGTACCAGAGTTTGCATATATGAGAAAAGTTACAACAAAAGTGGATGTGTTTAGCTTTGGAGTAATAATGATGGAATTTATCACTAGAAAAAGACCAACTGAACTCCCCGAAGGCGACGGAATCCACATCACTTTACCACAGTTGATAGAACAAGCAATTTCAAAAGGAATGACTGAGCTGATTGAAGTTGTAGATCCTGATCTGGCTTCTGATCTCTCCACCAAACACAGTGTTGTAGAGCAGATTCTTCAGTTGGCTTTATGCTGCACTCGACCGGATCCAGATGATCGACCATACATGAACGAAATCTTATCTTCACTTACAAAGATCAGCAAGAAAGTGTACTTAGAGTTTCAAATTTGAACATTTCAAACCCGCAATTCATATTTATCTAGATGAATTTTCAAATAGCAAGACGCATTTCAATATTATTTGGGATATGGAGTAATTACTTTGACCATTTAAACCCAGTTTATCTCTATATTACTTGTTCTTCTTTACTTTTCAGATCATTGTGCCATCTCCCATTTTTAATTTCTTTCTCACTCCTGCAAGTAAGTCCCACGATCAGGCCATTTTTAATTTCTTTATCATTGCATTTTACCAAAACAAGATCGACTGATACCAAAATACAACATCATTATATACTTAATCAATTCTCAATGGCTCTGTGACTGCAAATAGTCAGAAAATGTAGACATTTTGGTTGATTATTAAAGTAAGCGATTAAACGTACGCTAATATTTGTTAACAAGTAAGCAAGAGTTTCTAAAATTCTGTGTTGTTAGAAAACCAATCAATCAGTAAACCTGATTTTTATAGCAAGTCTCATTTCAAAAATATTTGGCATAGGGAGCATTTACCTTCCACTATCATATTTATGATCTAATAAGAGAAATGCATGTCCCTGCTTAAATTACCGTACAACGACCCCAAACATAGCAGGTTTCTACTCGAATTACTGCACAAATTGCAATCAGAAGAACAGCAGTTTACTACTTAACTAGATGTTCAGATTGGTAGACAAGTTTACTAATCATCAAAGTAGCATATTGTTTCTTGTTTGGTCTACATACAATTTATTAAGCAAGTTAACAAACCCGTTAGACAATCATTGTGTGAAGCATCTTCTGAATTAAAAGATAATGCACCAATCATCTAGTGTGGGTGAATAAGCTCCATGGAAAGTGTTGCTCCGTGCAAATGTTGAATTTTGTGAGCACATGGGGGAGCCATAGTTTCCATAAAATGGTCGGTGTAGGGAGTCATTGTACCTAAAACACATAGTAAATTTATAGGCATATGACAATGTAAAGCATAATGTTTACAAATATTGCCATCATCTATTTTCTTATATTGCTTATCTATCTCGCTCAATGCAAACTGAGATACATCGGGTTGGAGCTCTTTATGAAATAGCATATTGCAGTTATGAGGGACTTGATTTCCCACACTTGTATTAGAAGGGATAATTAAACTTAATTATATATTCGTGATATGTAATTGTATTTACTTATATAACTTAGATTTCGGTATATTTGATAAGTGTGAATGTGGGTGATAAGCGGGTAATTCAAAAACTGCCCGGTGACAGTTTTTCCCGCCAAACTCAACCGTCATGTTCACACATATAAATAAGATCGGTCCGGCAACATATTCCGGCACCAAGACATTCAAGATTTCCATTTTGTCTGTCCATTCATTCACTCTCGTTGTTTTCGCATATTCTCAATTATGTCTGTTAATTCAATCAGCAATCCTAATTCCCCTATCAAACCTCCCGAATCCCACCAAGATGATGATGATAACTATCGGCTTCCGCCAACATGTGGTATCAGAGCCACTTCATCAACGTTACCCTGTCAGCACTGCTATGAAGAACAGAGCGAGAGGGAGAGAAGAAACCATCCGGTAAGATTATGTTATTACTGTCACCAGCCTGGACATCAAATTTATGAGTGCAAGTCAAAAGAAAATGATGAAGCAACACAACTCATAAATCAAGCGGTTAATGTCGGAATCCAGACTCAAAGAAGGGATGCAGAGGATCGAAACGAAATGATAGTGACTGGCACCGAAGGCGGCCAGTGGAGAGACATATGGTATGTCAGTAATTCATTCTCGCATCATTATTCCGGTAACTTAAATGTTTTCAAACGAATAAAACATTTAGTGGGTGTTGATACAAATTCTGGGGAAAACGATTTTCTCTATATTCGGGGCATAGGGGCTGTCGAAATTAAATCAAATAACGAAAGATTAAGGTTACAAAGCGTTTTTATACGCCGGAATTGGACAGAAATGTTCTGAGCATGAACCAACTGACCTTGCAAGGATTCACGGTTAATAAAACCGGAGATACTTGCAAGATCTTCCCTATGTTCTCACCTCCGGTGGTAAATACAGTGAATGAAATTACTGGGTTGTCTAAGGAAGAGGAGTTGGGATTAAAAGAAAAACAAAGTGTGATGAGTCTAAATGATGTGAACGAAAAATACAAAGAAGGATATCTGAATTCGTATTTTGAGGATTTACATGTTTCCTCTTACGAGACGGATTGGAGTATTATGATTATAAGGGCTATGGAATTCAAAGACTTCAGCGACTGCAAGGCGTTGTTAAAGATGATGGAAGACGGAAAGTTTGTGTTTCAATATAAACACGATTAAGAAACGAAGTTCGAAGAAATGTTACAGTGGTTTATCACTGTTAAATTGGGTATAACTACAAGACCCATTCCGCCGCAAATGGTAGATAACCGGAAAATAGATTTGTTGAGTCTCTATATGATTGTGGAAGGAGATGGGGGTTACCGAAGTGTAACCGATGGCAACCTTTGGCCTGTAATCGCCAAAGATATGGGATGTGAATACAAGGATGGGAGTACATGAGGATAATATATGCCATGTACCTGGATGTTTTGGTCTATTACTACAGGTTTAAAGACGTTCAAGAGAAAGCACATGACAAGGAAATGATGAAGGAAAGGGAACCATCGCCGGAAAGTTGCCATGCACGAAGTGCAAGTGCTGAAGCTGTGAAGGATGTGGCTGCTATGGATCACTATGCTCTATATGTAGGCAATGATTGGGAAGGGGCTTGGAATATGCACAAGAGACGAAGGAAATTCGATTTTAAGGAAGCTAGGAAAGCTGTCGATGAAGCCAATGAAAGTGTGCTCAAGTTCGCCGCTAAACGCAATTAAGTTTAGGGGGAAGTATTAGAAGGGATAATTAAACTTAATTATATATTCGTGATATGTAATTGTATTTACTTATATAACTTAGATTTCGGTATATTTGATAAGTGTGAATGTGGGTGATAAGCGGGTAATTCAAAAACTGCCCGGTGACAGTTTTTCCCGCCAAACTCAACCGTCATGTTCACACATCTAAATAAGATCGGTCCGGCAACATATTCTGGCACCAAGACATTCAAGATTTCCATTTTGTCTGTCCATTCATTCACTCTCGTTGTTTTCGCATATTCTCAATTATGTCTGTTAATTCAATCAACAATCCTAATTCCTCTATCAAACCTCCCGAATCCCACCAAGATGATGATGATAACTATCGGCTTCCGCCAACAACTTGCCCGTTTCTCTTTTATCTCATTATATTCATGCTCAACTGCAACACATATTTTCTCTTTCAGTCTTTTACTTCTTGAAAATTCCCTGCAGAAACTTGTAAATACAACGAAGTCAACAATTACCAAAAGTCTTATCTGACCCACAAAATGCCACTAGGCTATAAAGCCATGGGCAACAAATTTAAAAACTTATACCTTTGAATTCATAAATTGCTTCCTTCTGATTTGCATCACTTCAAGATCACTAATTTCTATGCATGTCTCTTGGCTTCTAGTTTCATGGTAACAGTCAACACAGGAGAAGCAAGGAACGACCCCAACAAGCTTCTAGAAGTCATCACTGGTTAAAGTCTGTTTACTTCTTCGCTTCTGAATATATCTTTCATACGTCGTTCGTTCTTAAGAAGTTTAAGCCGAATACTAGAAGCCTTTGCAAGTCTCTGTGTTTTAGTAGTTTTAATCACTTGAGTCCAAAATAAAAACGTTTAACGCCCTGAGTCCCTAACCGTTCATTTTATAACATTTTGAGTCCCTGTGTTTTAGTGATTTTAACCAGTTGAGTCCAAAATCAAAAGTACAAGTGTTAAAAATTGGACTGAAAATGTTATAAAATGAGTGGTTGGGGACTCAGAGCGTTAAATTTTTTTTATTGTGGACTCAAATGGTTAAAACCACTAAACATACAGACTCAAAAAGTAATTTACTCATAAATAATCTCTATACTTATAAATCAAAATGATTATACACTTGGCTTGATTTCAGTCCACCTTTTTAATTTTCTCCTAACTTGATTTATTCCAAGGCTGCCACGTAGGATTTTTCTACACGTGTCATGTTTTATTCATTTTATGCGTTCTTTTCTTCTCCTCCATTGTAATTAGGTTTTTAATTTACACAATCCTCCCAAACCTTTCTCCTACCTTCAGCCGCAGCTAATATTGTCACACCCTCAATTTCCACGTGCGGCGTACCACCGCGAGGCGTGTGACTGCCCAGGATCAAGCCACCAATCACATTGAACATTTAATATAAGTAAGATAAAACCACCACCAATATGATTAGTGACATAACATTTAAGTCTAAAACATAATAAGTTTGAAATGAAGTTCAAAGCATAGTAAGTTTAAAGTAGAGTTCAAAAGTTTAGCGGAAGCATGAAATACAAAAATAGTTTAAAACATAAGTTCTAGATTTGGAATCCGACATCGGATTCTAGACGACCACCACACACTTCTCCAAGCAGGCTCCAGCGCAGCATTTACGGACCTGCAAGCATGCAGTAGCGTGTCAACATAAAGTTGGCGAGTTCACGGTTTTCAAAAGGTTTTCCGTTTTATTCCAAAAACGTTAATTTAAGAAGTTACCATGTTATCAAAACATTCCATGGGGAAACCACCCCGTATATGAGCTACTAAACTGTGCAGTACCGAAACTTTGACATAATTGTTATTTTGCCCTTTAGTCAATGTCTACCATCATTGACCAGATTTCCCAGATAATAGTTCACGCCCGGCTCCCAGCACGGTGTGAGGTTATCAAACCTAATAGCGCTATCAACTAATATCCTGTTTCGCCCAACCGGCGACTAATCGGTATAAGTGTAAAGGACTTTCTTTGTAGAGTTTCGTTTAGTATGAAGTTTCCAAATCACTAGGAATACATGTTTTATGAGTATCATTAAATTATCATACCGTTACCTCGGTGTATATGTATATGAAGTTCCCAAACCACCGGGAATGCATGCTTATAGTGTTAGTGTGAACTCACCTTTGGTTGCTCGGCAAATAGTATATTTACCCTAAGCTTGGTCAATCACGTCCTATTATGGTTACCAACGTTAGGACCGTATGCAAGTAAGTCATGTATTACACGTATTTAATGCCAGGTAGTGTACAAGTATCAACTATTGTACGTCACACCAACAGGTGTACATACAACATTGCCACAATACAGTCAAACATATAACAATGGTAACCAATGGGCACTGTGCGGTCGTATAAGGATGTTGGGTCATTCTAGTGTACAGCCCACTAAGATAAGTCCAATACATTAAACGATGCGGCCCACACATCAGTGTGCGACCCACATAAGTTTGTGCGGTCAGGCATGCTAAGGTTGAACGATGAGCAAAAGCAGTTGTACATGATTGTGCGGGCATGGAGGTGTGCGACCCTGTAGTAAACCCTTGTACATTGTGCATCAGGGGTTGTACACTTGGAAGTGTGAGGTCCCTGAATGTACGGTGTGCAACCTGTGTTTGTACATTTAGGCTTTACAAGTTGTACATTCTTAATTTTATCAAACTGTTTCAGTAAGTCAATCAGTTTTATAGCCCTTTGATATCATTTATCCTAGAATCATGACATCTATCTTTTCATTAAGCATAAACATATTTATGTAATTATCTATCACTCCCAATCATCGATCCAAATATTATTTCATCCTTAATTTCTCTAACAGTGAGCCCTTTCATCAAACCCTTTACTAACATGAATCTATGTATATTATATCACATAAATCAAGCATCTTTTCACATGAACATCATGTATATTATCCTAAATATGTTCCTTTCACAAGTAGGGTCACACATCGGTTGTCATTTAGTCATGGAAATCAAGCTCATCATTATAGTATCGGAATACAACTAAAATCCTACTTTTTAACATCATTCATGGATCAAAGAATATCGTTAAACCATTCCTCAGTGACTCGGACTAGTCCTAGTCATATAATCAGGTTGTGAGCATCATTTATGAGGACTCTCCATCTTTTGAAAATATGTAAAAACCCTATTCATCTACCATAACACACACATATTGGTAATCACATTCCTGCTATATCTCATATCTCACCGATTTAACACAATGTATCACATCATTTCATGAATCATTTAGAAGCAAGTAAGAGGAAACATCATGTCAAGAACTCATCTTGCATCTAGGGATTTAAATGAAAACACCATAATACAACTAACCTGGATTGAAAAGAACAAGAAGAAGAAGAGAGTGGGCGAGTCAAGAGAGGAGAAGATCTTCAAGGAAAAGGGCCGGTTTGATGATGACGATGTTTGTTTCGTCTGTGCCTTGAGGAAGAAGGGTTTCCCAAAGTAGAAAAATTACTAAATTGGAGAGAGAGAGAGAGAGAGAGAGGAGGTATATGGCGGCTGAAAAGGGAATGTTTTTGGGAAGGGTGTAGGGTTAAGGATGTCATGTGCTTATATACCCACTTGGAAGGATACCGCACACTAACGTGTGGGTAACAGCTGTCAAAATATACCGCACACACAAAAATTTCATGTGTGTGCGGTTTCAGTTTCTAAAGGATGTGCGAGAAAGGGTATGGCCCAATGCAATAAATGTGCAGTCCATTACTTCTGGGCCTAAAGGATCAGAAGCCCACACAAGAGAGTGTGCGGCTACAGGGACAGTGTGCGGTTGGGTTAAAATAATAATAATAATAATAATAATAATAATAATAATAATAATAATAATAATAATAATAATAATAATAATAAATTCACATACTAACCACATAACACACATAATTATCAATTAGATTTCATTTAATAATTTCACATAATCGTATCATACAATAAAGTTGTGTGGGAAAACCCGAAGTGTCACAAATATGAAGAAAACCATGGATCTTGCTGTCGTCCTCAAGATAACAAAAGGCGTCGAAGCCCTTTTCACCAACAAATCTGTATGTTATTTTTTCTGGAAAAAAATGAAGGTTTTTGGTGAGGTTTAACAATTTTCCAGTAATCAGATATCAACATCAGCGGTAGCCATCAAGCAACATCGCCGGAAAGCCAAAACGTCGGCCACTCTCAATGGATTTCTTTTCCTTCACAATAGGTATCTTTGTTGCATGGCTTTTGTTCGTTTGTACTCTCAGATCAAAAACCCTCAGTTTATTTGTGATTATCAATAGTGTTATTGTTCTATTTTGGAGGGGAGGATCTAGGGTTCCTTATTGGTTTTTGATTTGGGAATATGGGTTATTGCAAATACCGCATAAAACTTTTTCGGTTTCTGTTTAGTTTGAAAATGCAAGCTTAGCTTGCTGGTAACCTAGGTGTGTGTTATAGTTAGGTGTGTGTTATAGTTCTATTTTGAGAGTATGAAATGACTGTAAACAAACTTACATATGACGTATGAATACAGTTGGTAGTTCTAATATAGAGAAATTTACATAATATAAATTTACAACAAGTTGAGCCATTGGGGTATTGTACCCCATGTTTTAGGGGTTTTTAAAAAAAAATTGATGTTTCACGTTAAACCCAAAACTACTTGATTTTGTAGTTTTAACCCAAAAGTTTTTAGTTTTTTCAATTTAACCTCACAACATTTTGACTTTCAACTTTGATCCCCTATGTTTTTCATATTTTGCAAAATTTTTCGTTTTATGTTTAGATCTAAATTTGGCGACTTAACACGGCACAATGTGTGTGTGTGGTTCAACAATTTTACGTTTTGTTATCGCTTCGTTCTAAATTTTGAGAGTTAACATGGGGCAACATTCGTGTGTGGTTCAGTGTGTTTACGTCGTCTATTTTTTCCCGTTTAATAAGTTCGTCACAACGCACGAGTCCTAAATCGAGTTAGTTATTATTTTCTATGTTTTATATGTCGGTCTAATTTTTCCACGTTAAGACGCCACAACTTCAATGTTGGTGGTCGTTGGCTATAGTGTGGCATTGGTGCTATTTGTCACGGTTTTACGCCCCCGTCGCAACGCGGGGAGCTTAATACCATAGGTTATTTATATGGATACAAGTCATGCAACGTAGTAATTATGATACAATTAATTGTATTGAGCTTATTTGGTGTATTACTTATTTGTATAAGATAGTAATACCGACTTAACCGACAAAAATATCTTTAACACATTGTAAATGTGAATATGATAAACAGCATGTCAATTTCATTGGCCGCGGCGCAACGCAAGCGGGTCAATCTTCTAGTTTTTATTACGTATAATTATACAAATAAGTAGGTGATTAGATTAGATCATTGCAAACAGTATACAATTTCATCATAATAATAAGTATTAGTTAATTACACCGTTAGTCTATGTGGTTTGTGCAATGTAACAACATCAGGTACTAATTGTTTATAGTAATAATATGAGGTTTTAACATTTGATTTTGTAACATCCTAAGGCCTTAAGGCTAACTGTCGTTAAAAACTAACTGAAAACTTAGTACCCAACCTTGAACTCTGGAGAAACCACAGGAACTAACCACAAAATTAACTCTTGTAATATTTAAAACACAGTTTTTATTTTTCTTTTATTATTTAACTAAAATTTTAATTATTTTACTAGACAATATATTTTTATTATATATTTTTATTTATTATATATTTATTAGTGTAACATTATTCCATCTCTTGGTATATATAGTATAATATAAGCGAAATGGGATGATTTTTAATTATTTGTTGTATGAGTTAATTGATGTTATTAGGGGGGGGGGGGGGGGGGGGGGGGGGGTAGTTGCACGGACCTCCCATCCGCCGGAGTATTGCAACTCCGCAAGCTAGCTTAGCCCCATAGCTGCCTGGCGGTGATTACCCACGGTGAAGAGCCCCCAACACCCCATAAGGGCATTGCCAGGAATCGAATCGGTGACCTCAAGAAGGGTCTGGGTGATGTTATTATACATGCATATATGAATCATATTTACCAATTCAACAAAAGCATTGATGTTGAAACTTGGGTACGCTGAGGTTGAAAAAATTAAGCCATTGATCTATGAGTAAAACTTTAACCAAGTTTAAAAATATATATACATTTTTGTTCATTTTAGTTACGTTAGCTTTAGCCTATTTTACAATTTTTTTTTAACGATTAATTTGTTTAATCCTCTATCGTCTGTAGGACTTAAATCCTAGACCTTTTTATTTCCAACTTAGGTGTTTTTAAAGGCTTTTCCTATTTTACAATCTAATTCTCAACTCTCAAGATAGAGCAGTTTGAATGTTACTAGTTGCTAGCTTGTCATATTTTGTATGGGAAGTCCAATTTATTTCTTTGGAAGCCACGAATGTGTTTGATAGGTGGGGACGTGGGGTGGGGGCACATTGACTCGGAAGAGGTGTACTTTCTAGACTCAAAAAGGCATTTTTGTGGATGATAATTTAGTGGACTCAATAAATAAAATAGGGTCATGCTAGCTGCACACGCCCAAAATTATTTTCACACCCCAAAGCGTCGCGCTATGGCCAAAGCGCGGCGCTTCGATCGACAAAACGTGCTTCGATTGACGTTTGAAACATTCGATACTGTTTGCCAGACATAAAGCTGATTATGATGTTTTGTCGTTAACCCTAAGCGCCGCGCTTTGGCCATAGCGCGGCGCTTCGACCCCAAATTTCACCCATTTTACCTTTTAAAAGCAACCTCAGACAGACACTTCGACCATATACATTTTCATTCACAGACACTTCGATATACATTCACCCATCCGTTGTGTTTCTTCAAAATAACGCGCGGTTTTGCTGTATTAGTTACATCTCTTGAAAAAACGATGTCGTGGTTAAACAACTATATTTTCGGTCAATATTCTGACGAGACAGTTGTTCCTGATTCTTACGAGGGGACCGCTATTTCTGACTCGTATGAGAAACCGGTCTCGTCCAACTTGAGGGAGGCAGAGGTTGTATCTGGCATTCGTTATCGTGATAACACGGTGACGCTGGATTTGAATACCCCTGTGGAGGACCCTTACGCACAACAAGGTTATTCGAATTTCGGTTACGGTGGCGAGTACAGCTTTGTACAGCAGGAGTGTGGTCCAAACGACAGTTACGGTTGTCAACAGAGCTTACAAGGTTATTCGAATTTCGGTTACGGTGGCGAGCACAACTTTGAACATCAAGTATATTCGGACCTCGGTGACGATGGTGAGCCGGGGGATGTGTCTGTTGATGAGGAAGGCTGTTACCCGGTTACGTTTTCGTTTGATACAACGCAGACCTTTTCGTCACGTAAAGAGTTGGTGCGTTGGGTACAAGACACGGCAAAAGACAACGGTTACCTCATTGTGACTAAGAGGTCGAATAAAAGAGGAGAGAATTACAAGATTTGGTTTCAATGTACTTTTGGTGGGGAGCATAAGAGTATAGCTACACAGAGGAAAACGGGTAGCAAGAAAATAGGTTGCCCGTTCGAGATGATCGGGTTTTCGGAATCATCCGGAAGTGTTTGGAGGATCGAGGTGACGAAGGCGAAGCATAACCACACTCCTATTGAAAACTTAGAGGGTCACGCGTATGCGAGAAGGCTTTCTTCGGAGGATAAAAAACTGGTTAAGGAGCTGGCAGAGCAAGACATTCCCAACCAAAGTATCTGGCGAACGCTGACAAAAAACAATCCGGCTAGAAAGCTTATTCCGAAAGATATACACAACGCTGTTCAGAAAATCAACGCCGAAAAAAATGTCGGTAAGTCTCCGATGCAAAAACTTGAAAGCATTCTTCTCGAAAAAAATTACACTTATTACATGCGCACGAATGAGATATCGAACGAAGTTGAAGATGTCTTCTTTGTTCACGAAAGATCATTCACTATGTGGTGTGCCTTCCCGCATGTGCTTATTATTGACGCCACCTACAAAACGAACATGTACAACCTGCCATTTGTTCAGGTCGTAGGCATGACGTCGACAAACAAATCGTTTACGGCTGCTTGTGCGGTAATTTCCGCTGAGAAGTCAGAGAACTACCTATGGGTGTTGCAGAGGATCAAGTCTATGCTGGTAGGATGTATGGAACCGCGCGTGATTTTAACAGACAGGGATTTTGCGCTAATGAACGCGGGTGAACAAGTTTTTCCAAAAGCGCATAAGTATCTTTGTCGGTTCCATATTCAACAAAATATTAATAAGAACAGCAAGAAGAAATTCTCTGACAAGGATTGGAAAGAATTCGTACGTAGTTTTTGGTTATTGTGCGAGTCTACGACCGAGGAAATATACAGGTATAACTTGGAAAACCTTGAAGCACAGCTGAACGAAGATGACCGTGAACGTAGGTATTTCTTACATAATTATGTTCAAATTTTATATAATAACAAAAACTGACTATTTACGTTTTTTTTAATTTTAGAGGTTTTTGATTATATGAAGAAATCCTGGTTGGATCCGTACCGTGAAAAGTTTGTATCATGCTGGATTAACAAAACTATCAACTTTCACCAAACTACGACCAACAGGGTTGAGGGCATGCATGCAACACTAAAAAGTCACTTTCCAAGTCATCGCAACACACTGGATAAACTTGTACTGTATGTTGATCATGTTGTTGATAGACAATACACCGAGATTAGTACAAGCTTGGAAACAAGCCTCCGAAAAGTGATGACGCACCACAAGAAGCAGCCCATGCTTGCATATATTCTCAGAAAGGTTTCAATATATGCGATTGAGCTTTTGAGTAGGGAACTAAAACGTAAGGAAGACGGGTTGAGAGCCTACGGTGCAAGCTGTGGTTGCCAACTTTTTACCAGCTGTGGTTTGCCATGTGCCTGTCGTTTGGAAAAGTTGGAAAATAAAGGTAATTAATATCTTTGACCTTTCTCGTTATGATTCTGCCACCTAATTTGTTTTCATCCACAGGTCAGCAACTCCGGATCACACACATAGACGTGTTCTGGAAGAAGCTTAACTTCAAGCCTGCAAAGAAAAACATAGAGGATATCGATGTAGACGCGGAATTTGAAAAATTGAAACAAAAGATCGATCCAACACCCCCTCAAGTGAAAAGGAGCTTCTTTGAAAAGTTTCAGCAAATCCTCAATCCAGGGAACAATAACAAAAAAACTCCTGCTGTTCTGAAGAAAACTCGTGGTCGCCCAACATTGAAAACGCAGGAAGAAAGAAAGGTTGAAGCCGCTAGAAAAAGCTCGTACATTCCGTCGGAAGAAACTTGGGTCGAGGCCTCAGATGATCTTCCCCGTCACAGCTCGTACATATCACTCGAAGATTCTAGAAGACAAAAGAATACCAAACCGATCAACCTGCACCCTGATTTCCCGATGATCAAGCTCGGTCCTAAGACGGATATAGCGATCCGCAACTACGCATCTCAGATTCCCGAAGTGATCCATCCATACATCGTTAGAATAAAGGACGTGAAACCAGATGGTCATTGTGGGTTTCGATCGGTGGCTGTTGGGTTAGGAGTGAAACAAAATTCATATTTGATGATCCGGAAACAACTTATAAAGGAGTTACGTACGAACGAATCGCTTTGGAGGCAGTTTTTCGATCCGGAAAACATAGGACATTATGATGCGCTGCTTAGACGGATCAATTTCAAGGGGGTGGGACGAGCAGATATCGAAAATTACATGACGATGCCTGAGACGGGGTTTCTTATTGCCCAACGATACGGTGTGATTGTTCACACCTTCGACATACGTGGGAGCTGTACAATTTTCCCTCTGCTGGGGGGGCCAAACGAAGCTGAGGAACCTCACCTGGTGGTTGCGGTTGTGTTCGTCGACCATGGGCATTTCATACATGTAGATCTTGGAGGTTGTTATCCAATGCCTCCCCCAAACCCACTCTGGACAGCACACAGAACAGAGCGCGCAGCAGCCTGGCACACATTATACAGGGATCAGATCAACGCGTACGAAATGCTTACGTATCGTGCCCCAGACCTTAATGTAACCCCATATGTTCACGATGTAGGTTAAATGTGTTTAATAATAATCACGTTTGTGTTTGTTCAATATATGCGTTACATCACGTTAAAAACCGAATGTCACCGACACGACCCAATCAGATTCAATACGCACTTGTACGACCCAAAATGACCATATACATCATAATACTACAATTAATGAAAAAATACGTCATGTTCATGTGCGGTAGGCGGCTGGTACACATAACACCTCTCACAGGAGTACTTGTGCTTTCAAACCAAAATGATACGATATAACGGAATAAGACATCACACGTAACCGATTTGATCCGGAACTTGCAGTATAGTCCATATATTTTAAAAAATGATGTATAATGGAAAAAACGTAAAATTTAGACTATTATCGACGCGTTTGTGAATAAAAAACAATTTAAAAAATTTAAAAAAAGGGCTGAAGCGCCCCGCTTAGGTCATAACGCAGCGTTTTGGCCCCGAAGCGCCCCGCTTTGGCCATAGCGGGGCGCTTTGGCCCCTCGTTATACCTGAAGCGGGGCAGCCTTCTCCCCCATTTCACCCTCAAACAAAACACACACACTACGGTGCGATTACACACACTAGTGCGAAGATCGTCTTTTTCCGGATTTCAACCGCTATTAGGTACGATCGAACTTCGTTTATTGTTTTGGTTCAAGTTATATGTTTGATTTTGATTTGATTTGGGCGGTTGTGATCATGTTGTTGGGGCTGTTCTTCATAACGAAGAACCAAAGCGCCGCGCCGAGGCCAAAGCGCGGCGCTTTGGTTCATGTTTATTTTTTTTTAATATTATTTGTTTAATATTATTTGTTTAATATTGTTTGTTTATTATTTAAATTATATTTAATATTATTTGTTTATTATTTAAATTTTATAAATAAAATTATTTGTTTATTATCTTGTCAACGTGCAGGTATGGATTCCTCCGATGACGAGATTGAGCATATGGAGGCTGAGGGAGATGTGGGAGATGAGGGAGAGCCGGCATGTCCGTACCTGCAGTTTCCGCCGGGGTCACGGGCGAGGGGGAGATGCGCGAGGTTGCGCACCATCCCCATTGGGGAGCATGTAGGGATAGACTGGGGCCTGCTGGAGATCGTGGGAGAGGCCGCGCGGGCGCGTGAGATAGTTGGACTAGATACTCCTTGGTCGCGCCTATTTGAGTTAGCGATGGAGGACTCGTACCCTGAGCTTACGTGGGAGTTTCTTTCCACGTTTACATACGCGCCGCATCCGGCGGATTACGTGGAGGACCCGGATTTTCCAGTCCACGAGGTTACATAAATACTAGTCCACCATCAAAGACCCCTTGTTCCGATACCTGCACCATGTTATCGCGGCAACTATCGTGCCGCGGGGTGCCAGCAGGGAGAAGGTCAACCTCAGTGATCTTTTCTTTCTATACTGCCTACTGCGACGACAGCCCTGCGATCTAGCAGCCAGCCTGGCAGATTACTTTGCCACAGCATACCACCGGCAGCTCCGTGGGTGGGTGAACACTGGCTCATACATCACCGCCATCGCACGCTCGCTCGGGATCGTGCCCGAGGGAGATCCGGTGCTGTCCGATCCGGTCCCGTCTACCAGGTTGGGCCGCGCGTCAGTTTCTAGCATGCAGATCACCCGTCGCTTTGATGTTGATCTGAGGTTTAGGGGCGGAGACGGGCTGATTTGGCAGCCGGAGCCGGTGCCGGAGGTCATCCCGGTTGTTATTGAGTTGAGGCCTGGAGTGTTGGCCCCTCCTGCTGAGCAGGCGGCCGCTCGGCAGGCTCAGCTACAGGCTCTGGGACTCGATCATTTCCCGGGCCAGCCTCAGGCTGAGGCTCAGGCTGAGGCTCAGGCTCAGCCTGAGGCTGAGGCTCAGGCTCAGCCTGTATTAGAGGATCCGGCTCAGGAGGAGCATATCGAGGAGATCCCGGTACCACCAGTTCAGCCAGCTCCTGAGCCGCCACAGTACCCGCAGCACGTTTACGCTGACCTGCCTCCGGTAGCGCGTGAGGTGGCTCGGGACTTCGACCGGCGCCTCAGACGCCAGGCCGCACGCCAGGACTGGATCATCGAGACGCTCGTTTCTCTACGAGAGCGCGCTGGGTTGCCTCCACTTCCCCTCCCACCGTCCCCACCGCACGAGGATTAGTATCTTAGTTTGTTTGTATAGTGTTTTGTTATGTATTATGCAGTCAGTTGTACCTTTTTGCTTTGTTTGTACAAACTGATATATATATATATATATATATATATTGCAGTTAATTTTCTATTTACATCACGTTGGTTTTGGATTGTTTACGTTTAATTCTTATGGTTTTCTGTACAATTTATTTAACGTGTTCGTTTAATTTAACAAAATAAACTAGGTTAACAGTTTATAAAGACGCACTTATATTATATACGTTTTATAAAAATAATGACGTAAAAAAACGTAATTATAAAACAACGTATTATAAAGGCCACCCATTATAAAACTCAAATACAATTTTTTCCTCAAAAAAACACTACCAAACTAACCCACATCTCACCTATTTCAAAAAAAAATCAACACAAATTCCAGCCAATGTTTTTTGTCTTTTTGCACCCTCAAAGCGCCCCGCTTTGGCCAAAGCGCCCCGCTATGGCCAAAGCGGGGCGCTTCGAGTGTGCAAAAAGACAAAGGCCGTGTGCGAATAGACCAGGCCATAAAATATTATGTGCGTGTAAATATGATATAGCTAAAATTATGACACTATAAATCATTTTCATCGTAGTCACTCGACCATTGGATACATAATAAATAAATAAATATTAACTAATACACAAAAATGCTCTATAATATATAACTTTTAAGGGTGTTAGGAGTGGAGCGGCAAAGTGGTCGGCAAACCCATTTCACCGATTCGGCAACCATTGCCGGCTCCATTGCCGCATGATGTTTACCGAAAAAGTGGAAGAATTCGGTGAGGGTAAACCGATGCGGGGAAGAGAGTGGGTGAGAGAGAGAGGGTAGTGTGAGGTGGGGTCCATTCTAATCTCAACCAATCACACTTTTTTCTTTTTTTTTTAAAAAAAATAGTTTACCACTTCACCATTGTCTAAACCATTGCCAACACTTTGAGCATAGTTTACCACTTTGACATGACACAATCTCATTGGTTGATTTTTTAGTTTGCCACTATCAAGTGTTTAACCACTCCTAACACCCTAACAATGTCTCGTGACATCAGTGTTAACTACGTGGGCCAGACCTGATTGTCGACATAGATTCATAAGTATAAGTACTAGGCTGCTTCCTGCTCATACAAGTCAGACCCGATTGTCGACATAGATTCAATTTTTATAAATAAAAGACCAAAACCACTTGCCAATAATAATTATTTTTCCGTCAAATTTTCACAAATAAAATGATTGGTATTCACTATTCAGTGGGTGTGAGTGTAGAGTACGATTATAATTCAGGATAAGATGGTTGGTAGTTTCTATGCAGTAACATACACAATTTTGAAAGAAAAAAAACGTTCCAGTTGACCATTGACTTCTGCAATATAAAGGCCAGCTTCCTACTTATACCCTTTGTACATGTTGTAATTGTGGCATTTTGCCCGTTTAGGTCGGGGGTTTGTTTGTATGATTGGCCTTTTGCCCTTTTGGGTCGGAGGTGTGTTTTAATGAAGTTTACTTTTCAAAAAAAAAAATTAAAAGCTTTATACTTTTAACTTTTCTAGTACTTGGTGTTCTATCCGCAGATTTCGTCTTGGAAGATGAAGCAAACGCTTTAAAACAATTCAAGAATGCAATCACGGATGACCCGATTGGCGCACTCCCGGATTGGAATGCTGATTCCACCCACCATTGCAACTGGACTGGAATCCAATGCCATAATATCACCAAACGTGTCGTTTCTATTTCGATTCAACAAACATACCTTAAAGGCCAAATCTCACATTTTCTTGGAAACCTTTCCTGCCTACTGCTATACATACGAGCTTCTCAGTGTCCATGCGAGCCTGCTGCTCCACATACGAGCACGTAAGTCGCCATACGCGCATGCTCCTTCACATACGAGCACGTAAATCGTCATACCCGCATTCTCCGTTACGTACGAGCACGCCAGTCTCCATGCGAGTCTCCTCCTCTACATATATTACGAGCACGTAAGTCACTATACGCGCATGCTCCATTACTTATGAGCACGTAAGTTGCCATACGCGCATGCTCCTTTACTTACAAGCGCGTAAGTCACTACACGCGCATGCTCCTTTACATGCGAGCCCAACAGTCTCCGGGCGAGCCCGCTGCTCTATATACAAGCACGCCAGTCATCGTGTGAACCTGCTGCTCTACATACGAGCACGTAAGTCGCCACGCACGCAGACAAGGCTTTTCGCCAAAGTCGTGGTATTGACATCCAGTGTGCGTTTGCATTATTTCTTGCTCACGAGAATATAAACCGTTCTACAAATTCGCTCACCACTTTGGGTATATGTGAAAAATATTGGAAAATTAACAACTATTACATGCATGCCTCAATCTGCAAGGCACGCGACAGCTACAATGTGCCATGCGAGATTGATGTCGTGACTTGCATAACGATCATTTCCAATTATCATTCGCGATAACAGGCACAAAGTGGACAAACACACGTAAATACTGTAGATTTAATAGTTTATGGACAAACAACACACGATATATACGTATGCCTCAAGGCCAAAAATATGCGCACCATGCGTCAAATAATATTTTTAACTTTCCGCAACCAACAGAGGTCACGGAAGGGTAAAACTTCTCTACGCCCGCAAAAAAAGCCATGAAGGCATAATACTCGTCAAGTCCAGAATTCCACCCACTTGCCATCCGCACATTGGAGCAACACTGGACTGGAAGGACCGTGAAGAGGTATGGTCCCAAATGTCGCGCAAACCATACGCGCGCATGGCTACACCCACGCTCAACCGCCAAAATTCAGCCTGTTCCAAGGCTCATGCGCGGGACCTAACCGCGTGTAACAACCCGACTTTTAAAGTCAAAGTACAAGTCAAAGTCAAAGTCAAAGGAAGATCAGATTGCTATTCAGATCTGTCATTTCTGGCTTAATTATTGCTTGTACTCTCAACTCGATAATCGATTTATGTTAGATACCGCCAATTTATTTTACGATTTGCTAACATGTGAAGTAACAATGCGATAAACGCAATTAAACGCTAATCTACTTAACGCTATCTCATCGCTATCGCATCGCAACTCGAATCGCAGTTATTGTTATTGTTCTATGTGTGTGTGCTATTATGTGTTACTTGTGCATGTTTATATTTATTTTGGGATGATTATTCGCAAACGCAATCGCAACTCTATCACATCACACTTTCATCGCAAACCCGAAACGCAGAACTACTATATGCATTTATTTTATGTATGATGCCTTGTGTGTAGTTATGTTATTTGTGTAACTATTGTTTAATACTATCGCATCGCTTACTCGCAACTCGCTTAAACGCAACGCAACGCAACGCAACACGCAACGCACGAAACAAAAACGGAAAACTAACCCGCACGCGCCATCCAATCGAAAGTGTAGGTCCCGTTTTTCCGGTGGATTCGATACGAAAACCTATCCTTGTTTATCACAAACACAGTAACGGGTGCGAAATCCCCGTGACGGTGCAAACCAAACACAATGTAAAACACACGCGTAACCAAAGATTCAATATATATTGATTAGGGATGAGTACAACCACAAACATATACATACAATGTTTACAGACTCTCACTAAGTCTCACAGCTCTCTCATACTCATCACTTTCACACAGAAACTATGAGGGGTATTTATAGGGTACAAGACACAGACCATGACGAAACACAAAGAGGCCCCGGCGAAACTCCACAAGTCAACGAAACTGGGGGAGGCCATGATAAAGTCGACGAAACACACAAGGTTTCGTCGACATGTATTGCTAAATAATGGGTTTCGGCCCAAAAGTTTCTGGCCCAGATGATCTCAGAGGCCTAAGTTAATTGATTGGTCCAATCATTCATGCACATACTATACGTACACATGAATGTTTAAGATCAGCTTGTAAAGTTAGTCAACATGTGACATCATCATGACATCATCATGATGATGTCATGGTGATGTATCATCGGGACTTGGTTCGCGGTTCTCGGTGCTTCGCGTGTCGAACTCTGGGGCGCACGATGGAGGAATGTCGTGACGTCGGGCTTGAGCTGAACCTAACCGTGTCGAAACCGAGTCGATTCGAACCGAGCCGAGTCGAAGCGAGCTGAACCGAACCGAGTCGAGTCGCGTCCACATAAAGTGTACCAACAAACTACCCCTTGGACGCTACTCGTGATGGTTCGTCTTCCGTGTCTTTTATGTCGGAGGATCTTCAAACTCTTCACGTGACACAATCAGGGAGTGTATCAACAAACTCCCCCTTGAATGATGCTAGTGAATCTTTTGATCTACAAAACTTTAGATCCTCGTGGTGTTGAAAAGTGGTCAACTGCAACCCGATCATCTTGATCTTCTGATTACATCAATGACGTATCTTCATTTTACGGCTTGTCATCTGACACGTTCTCTTCGCCTTTAGCTAATTTGATTTTAGCATCTGCACATACAAGAAAGCTAAACGCGTAATGAGAACAACCGCTTGGAATATAGACAAATTAAACAAACGACACATATGAGATCAAATCTCAATCAAACACCGACCGACAACAGTTTGAAAGTTTAGAAAAATTGATCAATTTTAATCCTTTAACTTTCAAAACTTGTTAACTTCGACAGTTTATGAAGATGCAATTGTTTTCGGCTTAAAATCAGGATTTTGGGTAGGATAGACTCGAGTTCCAACATCGGTCAATCAAAAAAAACTAGAAGCAAAATCTTTTTGGCTTTTATAAAATTTATATTAAAACACACCTAAAATCTTTTTGAAATTTTTCATTTTTCAAATGTAAAGACGGAAAGCAATAAATAAATATACACAAAGATGCAGAAACTGAAAGCAGTAAGCAAATATTTACAGAGATTCTTTTTGCGAGTTTCGAGGGTAAGAGAATCATATCAGTGTACGGTCACGCCAAAACGTTCTTGGTGTTCTATTAGTTAACATTTAGATAAGCATCCTATAACGATTATCGGTATTGTCCACATAAACTCAACTTATCAGACGTAATCATGTTTGGGGGATACGTTAAGGTATGAATTATACTTACAGACCGGTGTTCATCCGCACACGACACATTCCCGTATCAAGGTATGCACGAGAGTTCATCTTACCGGTGAGTATACCATTTATCATATGTTTGACCGTATAAAAGAATGTGAGAAACTCACTTATTTTGATTGAAAACAAGCCCTATGTGATAGAATCACTTATTGATGAGGAACTTGATTTTCAGATGCATGAGGGCACAGGAGCAAGTCCGTGAACAGGTCAGTACTTTCGTACAACAGAGAGACGAACTTGACTCCCGGATAAATGTGATATATTATCACTTATTTGTTTGGACATGTGATTGTTGATCACTTATTGAGGTCGAATGCAATATGTACATGTATGTATGGTATCATGGAAGATCTAGACTTCGTCTCCGTTATATTTCGGTTTGATACAACCATGATACCCAGATGATAAGCAGCATAAAGACCGAATATCTCAGAACCTCGGCAATCTCTCAAACGAAATTTCGATACTTAGACCATATGCCAATGTGTGGTTCCCACCTGGTCTTCAGTCGATTTAAGTTTATATCCCCTGCACACTTTAAAATGATTGTGAGCCTACCGATACATCTTATATAGAGCTGCTTATCGTTTTTCATTTTAAGTTCATTTCAAAGAGGTTTCGACAGATCACTGATTTACTATCACTTTCTCTTTTTCTCGCCAGGAAACTCATTTTTGTTTTTCCAATGTTTTTGAGTTTTGAAATTTTTCGATGTTTTTGAATTTTCAAAATTTGGATTTACTCCCCCTAAAATCAACAAACTAAGATAAATTTTAAAAACACAAAGGTATTTACAAAAACGATTTCCCGATGTCGGTTAACTCATGTTTTACCTCAATGTCGTTTACCAAAATTAATTTTAATCAGAAATGATTTTATCGAATTTTGGAAAAATCAGTTGGCATGTCGGTAATCGGTGTGGACCATGACAACATTGACGAGTTTCATAGTAAAACAATCACGTGTGAGGTGATATTCGAGATCAACGTGTCTGGTCAAAGAGTGCTGTACGAGATGATAATAATTCATAAAGCAACTTAAATATCGACAAGTATAGGAGAGATTAGAAATTCGAAACCGTATCCTGCAACTGTTTCATGCATTGCAAGGAATCCGAGTGCTCTCCCAAACTGGATATCCACCCGGTGTGGATTTCAAAGTTGATTTTTGTAGCTACTTCGATTAATCCGAGAAAATTCTTCACAGCAACAAGATCATAAACCTCTGGGTCCGGCTGGTCTTCCACATTGCACCAGCGAAGGTCTTTGTCTTTCTCTTTGAGAAATAGTGTGCAGTTGTTCAATCCACGCCAAGGCATCCGCACACCCGGTTGGTTTGTTCAACAAACACATTTTCTTCAATCACACCGCGAAGAAATGTACACTGCACGTTCATTTTGTTGATTTTGAACATCAGACGTGCTGCAGGTGCGTACATTTTGATTGAGTCTATCCTGGGGACCCGATTAAAGCCTTTTAACAATCAAACTTTGAAATGATTTTCATTTTGTCGAAGCTTTCAACCTCTTCATCAGACATTCTTCTTTTCTTTTTCTCTCTCCATCATAGGCAACAACTCCTAGATATGATGATGTTTCGGAGCCGCATGTCGCCAATCTTGTTCATGAACGCTCCACTATCAACAATCCTAAGACTATCAATAGTTCCTCCTGGAACATTCTGCACACTCACTCAGAGATTAGTTGGAGAGGGGGACCCAAGCCTTCATAGACTTGGGTTGCCCCTGAGAATCAAGAAATGTAATTTCAATTTCCTGATGATTTTCAAACACAGCAGCTCCCCCTGAACTTTCACCCGTCTTAGGTTTCCAAGTTTGTTTTTGTTTACCCGATTGAGTTTTGTAAACAGATTTTGAAACTTCTGGTTTTAATGATTGTGGTGTACTTGGTTCCCTGTTGACCGAATTGTCTTCAGATTTTAAAGCTTTTTCAACAGCTTTGATGTTTTGACGTCGTTGTTTCGTTTCTCGTTCATTAACAGTTCTTTTATCATGTTTTGGTGAAACGGGACGACGTTGAGGGTGAACCTTTTCAGGTGGTGCTTTCTCAACAAATTTCTCTTTTGGAGTGTTTGAGCAGTTCTTAATGATATGTCCAAACTCCCCACACTTAAAACACGTTCTCCTTTCAACAAACTTAGGAGAATCTGATCGACTAACAGATGTCGAACCAGTAGAACCTAAGGTACTTGCTCTTTCATCACACCCATTTGTATGTTGAGTGTAATTGTTTTGACTGTTACGTTTTAAAATCTTGACTTGTTGGATAAAATCGGTGTTTGATTTGTTTTCAAAAGTCTCAATTTTATCAGTACCATTTGATGCTACAAATTTAACATCATTGCTTTTCTTCTGATAACGAGCTCCTTTTGTTTCATATTTTGATTTAGAAACGTTAGGCCTTTGAGCTCGTTGAACTGGTTGTTTGCCCTTAGGAGCAAAAGGTTGTTGCTTTGTTGGTGATTTTTGACTTCCAAATTGTGTTCTGACTTCGGATTTTGGAATGGGATCACATTGAGTTACAACAACTCCAGGGATCGTCTTTCCCAAAAATTTGCTTGTATTATCTTCAAAAATTTTGTCAATTAAAGATGGATTGATGTTTTTAATTGGAAAGTCCTTGTCTGAATAAATTTTGGTATCACCAACCAAAGTATACAACACGTTATCACTTTTAATGGTAGACACTGTCTCAGTGATAGGATCTATCTCTTGTTTAGCACCAGTTGATTGCGCAGCAGGAGTAGGAGGATCACACAGAATGTGATTCTCAAAAGGCACTTCTACTCCTTTTCTATCTTCAAGAGATTTATCCTCATCACTCACATCTGACTCATCATCCGAAGAATCATAGTCCTCAATGGTTGGAGGGCATTGATTTGAAACACATGATGACTTTTCCTTGCTATCAGATGAGCCCTCCGATGAATTGTCCGTTTTGAACCCTAAGCCAGTTTTAACTTCCTCATAATCAAGATGTACAGTTGGCTCAAAACGCGACATTTCCTCCACATCGGGCATTCTGGTATAGTTGTGTCTCAAAGGAGGTAGACACGACTTATACCCAACGCCTTTAACATTACCCTTTAGTTGTTGAACGTCAATGATATGATCAAGCACATATCGGGAGTTTAAGTAACTCTCCAATTTGAGCTTGATCGCTTCATGCTCGCATTTGGCAATGGCTAGCTCCTTTTTGGTTTCCTCAACGATGTTAATGTAATCGTTAATACTAACTTGTTTATGATAAACAGTTTTGGTCAATTCGGAAACACTTTTCTTTAAGGTTTCAATTACAGATTTAAAATCCTTTTCGTTTCTAGCTAAAGCCATATTTGCCTCTTTGCACTTTGACATTTCAATAACCAAACTCTGATTGTGACTATGAACCGTTTCAGATTCATGTTTCAATTCAGCACATTCATGTTTCATATCAGCACAATCACTACAGATGCTAGGAGTTTCAGATTTTACCTGACTAGTAGAAGTTGTGACATTAGCCATAAAGGCAGTCTGAGAAGAGAAAGATCCATCTTCAGTGAGAATCTTCTCCATTTCTTCTGATGCAGCAGCAGCTTTCTTGATTAAGTCAGATTTTTAACATTTCATCTCCTTGGCACCATTCGACAAACTATCACCTTCAGGATCAGTTCTTTCATTCAAATTCGATTCTTCATCCGAACTGCCACTGTATCCCGAATTATCATCTTTTCCTGAAGATTCACCATCATTGACATTCTTGACAATTTCAGCATAAAACACAGTTCCTCCTTGATCTCCACCTCCACATTGTACAGACCAGGAGTCATCGGCTTTATTTGAGTTGGACGTGGAAGTACATGTTTTATTTATGAAAGGATTTTGGTTGCCTTGTTGAGGTTGAGCTTGAGGTGTAGCAAAGCGAGGTTGAAGTGGAGTGTAAGTAATCGATGGTATCAAACCGAAAGGTTGAGGTTGGGCTTGTGATGTTTTGGAATATAGGCACTCGGATCGAACTGAGGTTGAGTAGTGGTAACTTGAGGTGGAGGTTGGGGTGTTTGAAAAGGAATATAAGCACTACCAAATTGAGGTCTAGAAAAAGCCTGAGCTTCAGCACTCATATGCGCTGGCGGATGATAGGCACTCGGATCGAAAACCGGAGGTGGAGCTGACTGGGGAAACGGAAAGAAGCTTGAATTCGACATTGGATTGAGCACAAGCAACGAAAAATTAAGCTCACTAATATCTTTCCACCCACGAAACCGTGATATTTAGAAGCGCGATTCAAATCAACTCCGCGAATACCCGACCCCCACTTTGCAAATCATGTAAAATTGTAGCCCACAAATACTAATTGTTATTGGCCAATGAACAGTGACTATGGCCTAATGAAGTCAACTGTAGCCTACGAGTATTAAATGGCCCAATGAATTTTGTTTGTGATTGACTAGACTTGGGCCATAAAGGTTCCACAAAGAATTATTGTTATTAGCCCAACACCGTTGTCCAATGGAACCTTTATTTAAATAATGAAACTTCTGATGTGTGTTGATTTTGTTTGACGAAAACCAAAAGTCAAACAAGTGTGATGAAACCTAGATGCTGAATAATTGCTTTGTGACGAAATCTGATTGACTAAATGAACTGCTCGGCAAAACTTGTATGTGGACGACGAAACTCTGTTATGAAACTAGGCGACGAAACTCTGAGATAACAATGTTCGACGAAACCTTATTTAAAAACAAAAACTTCGACGAAACACTGTGCTGAACGATGTAACTTCTGTTTTGTTTAATGCACGACGAAACTTTGATGTGTGTGTTATGGCGAAACTGTTCTGAGTGACGTAACTCTAAGTGTATGACGTAACCTCTGACAAAACAAAGGAGATTGACGAAACCTTTGTGGATGTTTGACGAAACTCTGAATTTAGGGAAAAGATTTTAAGATATTTTCAAAGGAACCTTATCCTATTCTGACAAAGTTGGTGACAATTTTCAACCTACACGTTACTTTCTCTGATTTTCAAAACTTCTTTTTCAACAAAACATCATCATCACAAGTACTCAATTTGTCAACTTAACATATTATATTCTACAAACACTTTAATTCAAACAACAATCCAGATCAAACATAGATTTTATATGAAGAATATTATGAACACTTTGAAGACCACCAAGAACAGTGATGAACTCGATGGGTTTTCCGGTCACCGGAAAAATTATCGAATACGGTTTTGCTTAAAACTTCAACAAAAACCAAATGCTAACATGTAGACATGCAAAATAATAAGGTTTTCACTAAAACTTATAGCAAAGACAACGATTTAAACACTGATTTCCATAAAATATAAAAAAAAATTTAAGAACGAAATCTGAAAAATCACAATAACACACTTGTTTCAAACACGACAATGTTTGGTTTTAAACAAGGAAAAGAGCCAAAGCTCTGATACCAATTGTAGGTCCCGTTTTTCCGGTGGATTCGATACGAAAACCTATCCTTGTTTATCACAAACACGGTAACGGGTGCGGAATCCCCGTGACGGTGCAAACCAAACACAATGTAAAACACACGCGTAACCAAAGATTCAATATCTATTGATTAGGGATGAGTACAACCACAAACATATACAAACAATGTTTACAGACTCTCACTAAGTCTCACAGCTCTCTCATACTCATCAGTTTCACACAGAAACTATGAGGGGTATTTATAAGGTACAAGACAAAGACCATGACGAAACACAAAGAGGCCCCGGCGAAACTCCACAAGTCGACGAAACTAGGGGAGGCCATGATAAAGTCGACAAAACACACAAGGTTTCGTCGACATGTATTGCTAAATAATGGGTTTCGGCCCAAAGGTTTCTGGCCCAAATGATCTCAGAGGCCCAAGTTAATTGATTGGTCCAATCATTCATGCACATATTATACGTACACATGAATGTTTAAGATCAGCTTGTAAAGTTAGTCAACATGTGACATCATCATGATGATGTCATGGTGATGTATCATCGGGACTTGGTCCGCGGCTCTCCGTGCTTCGCGTGTCGAACTCTGGGGCGCACGATTGAGGAATGTCGTGACGTCGGGCTTGAGCCGAACCTAACCGTGTCGAAACCGAGTCGAGTCGAACCGAGCCGAGTCGAAGCGAGCTGAACCGAACCGAGTCGAGTCGCGTCCACATAAAGTGTACCAACAGAAAGGTCGTCCGATCCGTTTCTTTTGCACTACCTTTCTCACCTCTCACACTATAAATACCCCTCCTGTCACATCACTGTTCATTGATGTGACAGCTCCCTCCGACCAGTGCACTCTCAGCCTCTTTTCTCTCTATTCCTCGCGATTCTTGTAAGTTTTCACTCTAAATCCTTTACTTTCATCATCAACACACACCTTCTCATCATCTTCACCAACAAATCTTACATTTTCACCATGGAATCACTCGATTTGGGCTGTTCTAAGGTGGTGTCATCATGGAGTTCTTATGAACATAGAAGGGTGACCTCATCCCATCAAGAACAGTTCTGATCTGATGGATTTCTACACGTTTTTACACCAATTTCAGTTAAATCTAAACATTTAACAACAGTTTCAAACTTTTCTTCAACAATCTTTCACTTTTTACTCAAAACCGATAGAATCTGGACTCGTTCAGGTTCTCTATTCATTCTCTAGAGGAGAACCGATCAGAGAATGGATTTCTATCGAAGAGATGACCGATTCACGGGTGAACATGAAACTCCGTCAAAGAACAGCTGAGTTTGGTCGAACGGGGTGATTCCCATCCGACCAAATGGGTTAGACTTGATGAGACTTCCGTTGTTTAACACGCCGTCATAACGTCTCCGTCAAACCGCAAACATTTCAACTTAACTGATTTCAAAAAGTTTTCAAACGAAAGGTTACTCGATCGAATAGCCGTCCGATCGAACGACCATTCGACCTGGTGACTTGTAACATTCAACACTTAAACAATTTTCAAACTTCGAAGAATATCAGCTTTCACTCGAATCAGCATCTGATTGAACGGCCATCCGTCTGGACGACCATCCGACCGGATGACCTAATATTTATAAACCTTTCACACATTTCAAATTGCTACAACGAAAACTTCAAAGTTCAAACACTTCACACACACTTCCTCAGTCGAATGACCCTCCGACCGAATGGTCATCTGTCCGGACGGTCATCCGATCGGATCACTATCCGTGCCTCGTCTCACTCGACACGCTGATTTACGCATTGTTCAACGCTTATACTGTCGTACGGTGAACAGGCTAACTCTCCAGCTCTCCTTTCAATCCAAGACTGTGTTTATTTAGTAAACACGATCTGTGAGTATACTCGATCCCTTTTTGCTTAACGCACTTTTGGTTGTTACATACGTCACTTATATCAAATCACATCGATCACACAATGCAAACACTTTTTATATGCTAACCGCTCTCGCATGTTATACGTGTTATTCGATGAATGCTAGTATGTAATCTTTACACAGTGATTGTTGCCTGACACCTTAGCAACGATAGTACTATAGTTTGGACTCAGCACCTGTCGTGGACAGAGGTTGTTAAGGGCTTTTCTTCACGTGTCACAGTGGTGATATGTGTTGCGGATTCTACAACTCGCAGTCACGTCTGTGCATAAGTCATTGTCGATAACTTACTTGCTTCACATTTCTACGTGTTACATGCTGGTTATGCGTAAATCGCTTCGCTACTATATGCTATTAAACTTGTATGCTTACCTTTACACTATGTGTATTGACTTTTATTTTAACGTATGTGACAGGTGTTTAGGATGCTATGTTATGCTTGCTGTTATGGAATCAAGTTAGGAGGTCTAGAAATGTCACATTTAAATCTGAGTTGTCGGAACAATTTAATTGTCTTTGAGAAACTATGTCTGTAATACTGTTTTACTTTATATGTTATGGTATGGGACATGACGTTAAATATTTGGTAATTATAGTTGTTATAGATTCTCCTGGACAATCTGTTTCGCTCAGTGTCGCGCCCCAATGTTTCCGCTATCGGTTGGGGTGTGACAGATTGGTATCAGAGCCATAACTATAGGGAATTAGGCAAGACTCGACCTAGTCCGGGTCGAAGTCTTAGAATTGACCTAGTCTATAGTCTAAGAACCCATAGACCGACTTGGGCAAACCCAGTAGGGGTTTTGTACGAGCTTACTTGATACTCTCGCTCGAACTCGCTAGAAACTATGTTGCTTTTCCTAAAGCTGACACGACACGCTACACGCTTTTCGAAAACACTCGCATAACACAATCGAACAACTTGTCGAGAATAGGTGTGAAAACCAAGAACTCTCGATGAGATTGTTCGATCTACACTCATCATTGGGAATAAAGTTGTTAAGTTAGGGGTGAAACTGTAACACCCCAAAATCAGATTATTAATTTGCTAGTTTGTTATCATGTTTAACAAAATGAGGTATAATAACTAGGTTAGTAAACCTAGTTAAATGTCTAGCAAATTAAGTAAAGGGAAGAAACTTGTGGCAACTATGATGGGTGATAAACTTGAGGGACTAGGATTGCCAAATTTGAAAATGAATTTAATTAAAACAAAAACTCACACACACAAGGTGTGTGTGTGCGTGAGAACGATCAGGAGCAAGGGGAAACCCTTCTCCTTCAACTACTTACAAGAACTCAAGAATTGAACCTGATTTTGGGGAGAAATCGGATGCATGAGCTTATATTCTTAATCATCTAGACAAGATGAACATGTGGTAAGTTGAAATTTGTGAATTTTTGATCTTACATGAAGTGGGTTATTGATTAATCCACGAATTGGTTTGAAATTAAGCGTGATTATGTGTTAGAATCGCTATATAAAACGTGTATTATGTATGATTTCGGTTAATTTGATGATTTAAGAAGAAACCCACAATGTTGAATGAAGGTAGCGACATGGGTGTTCTACCCATGTCCAATCCTTGTTTGATGTATTTGTTACTAGCTTGAAATGGGTTTGGTGATGTTAGTTTAGGGTTAATTGTATGAATGGAATGTGATTTTGAACACTCTCTTGGTGATTTAGAAGTTAGAAGTTAATGACTATGCTTGAACTAGTTGTAAACTATGCATAGTAGGTTGTACGCACACCAAGTGTTTGATAAAATGACTAGGTAAAGCTAGAAAGTGAAATTGTATGCAAGTTGTGAGTTTACATGTATAGAAAGCGATTGTGATAAAAGTAGTGGTTTACTAACTTGGAAAAATATGCTTTAGATGGTACTCGTATATAAAATCGGGGTGAAAGTATATGTCGGTCAAACTTATGCATTAGGAGCTTGTACATTGTGTTTGAACGAGTGAGGTTGCTATGCGGTCTACTAATCCTTTAGTTAGGGTGAAGATGATGACTAGAATCACCTCCTATGTTCAAGTCTTGTTGAAAGATTGATGTATTATGTGGGTATGATGAAGTATTGTTAGATGAAAGTATAGGAATATGATGATGTTATGTTTAATGTTCATTTGGAATGATACATGATGATTAGTAGTTGGTTTTGATGGGTTATGTATGAGTTTAGAAGAATTGTGCATGAAATAGTTGTACGTTATGCTTAAAAGGTAGTACTCACATCAAGTGTATGATGAAATGTATATAGTGTCGTACGTATAGTCGATTATGATGTTACGGGTATTCGATGATAAGTCTATAGTTGAGTATGGTTAATAGTTGACTTTTGAAAGTCAACTAAGTATAAGAAACATGATTTGACTCATGGTCGTAATTGTAGGTTGATGGGAAGTCGTATGGTACATGTTATAGCAATCCGTGTTAAATGTAATGACATGATGAGTTATATGAGTTTAACGTATACGGATATGATTATATGAAGTTGATTATGTATCTTAATGCTTGTTAGAAATGACTAAGGCAAGTTAAGTGTGAATTATGAGAATGATATGAATGTTACATGTACAAATGAGTATGCTAATAAGAGCGTGGTTTCGATGAAATGAAAGTATAGGAATCACGTCGTGACGGACTCAAGTAGGAGGTGTTAACGGGTCAAGATGAGGCAAGGAATCGGATACGAGCGCGGACGCATAAGGTAAGTGATTTCTATAATCACTTCTTATGTTTGGATAGGTGATATGGTGTTTTAATTTACTAAACTTGATGGTTGAGGTCAAATATGTGACGTAATCTTATGTCGTAAAGGATGAAATTTAAAGTTGACCAAAATGCCCTTGATGGGTATTTTGGGCAAACGATCTTAACAAGTAGTTTAGGAACAAGTTATTTGATGAGTATAATGTTTTGAGCAAGTATGGAAGTGAAGAGTATGGTCTTGGTATGTCATAAACCAATTAATGCGCAAATACCCATAATGGGTCAAATAATTGGAATGTGATAATAAGTCGATAAGGCGTAAGATAAGAATTTCGTTAATCCGGATGTGGGATTTTAAGTTTATATGATAGAATGTGAATTTACAAGCATGTAGGAAGAAACGGGAGGTTAAACGGGTAAACGGTTCAAAAGTTATGCGCGTTTTAGTGCGTACGGACGACGAAACGGAACTGCAGAAAAGTGCCATTTCTAGAGGTAGTCGCCGACGGGTCAAGGGTAGTCGCCGACGGGCTCTAGAAAGTTGATTTTTTTGCTGATGGGTTATTTACCTGTCTACGGGGTTTTTGGCTACGTGAAGAACCACGGGCCGTCGCCGACGGGCCTAGGGTCGTCGCCGACGACCTCCCCAAGTCTAAAAAGCTGAAATCTTGTTTCTAAGTTGATTTATGTATCGTAGGCTTCGGTTTGTTATCCGTGGACTACGACGGACCTTCCAAACATGATTTTGATGGTTCCTTAGATGTTTATGGGTTATAAAACTAAGTCTAAGACCCATGTAAATAATGAATGATTATGTAGGAGATACACGTGATCTAATACGTGTTCGTTAAGGTATGCACGTATGTAGATATGTATGTATGTATGTATGTATGTATGTATGTATGTATGTATGTATGTATGTATGTATGTATGTATGTATGTATGTATGTATGTATGTATGTATGTATGTATGTATGTATGTATGTATGTATGTATGTATGTATGTATGTATGTATGTATGTATGTATGTATGTATGTATGTATGTATGTATGTATGTATGTATGTATGTATGTATAAAGAAATGTACGAGTGTATGCATGTTTGTAACGATGTAGGAAGGGTATCTACGTATGTAGATGTGTATGTACGTATGTATAAGAATACTTATGAGTGTACGCATGTATGTAAAGATGTAGGAGAGTTATGTATGTATGTAGTTGTGTATGTACGTATGTATAAGAATATTTATGAGTGTACGCATGTATGTAAAGATGTAGGAGAGGTATGTATGTATGTAGTTGTGTATGTAGGTATGTATAAAGTCAAGAATGATTGTATGCACATTTGTAAAGTTGTAGGGATGGTAGGTACGTATGTAGATGTGTATGTATGTATGTATGTATGTATGTATGTATGTATGTATGTATGTATGTATGTATGTATGTATGTATGTATGTATGTATGCATGTATGTATGTATGTATGTATGTATGTATGTATGTATGTATGTATGTAAGTACATATGTAGTCATGAATTTGACACGTTGAGCGTTAACGTTATTAATGGTGTACCTTGAGAATGAAAAGTAATGCAGGTACGTTATTGAAGCCTCACCAGGAAATGGATACGCAGATGAGATGCTTAAAGTTTCTTAAAGATCTAAATGTGAAGTGTACGCGAATGATCTTGGTTATATAATGTGTGCTAATGTTTTGAATGTATGTGGTGAGTGCAGGTTGTACGGATCACGGGCGATTATCACAAGGAAAAGAGGTCGAAGATCGAGTCACTAGAGAGATTGTGCGGGGAAGTTGAATGTAAAATGTAGAAAACATAAGCTATGTTTTTAATCAGTAAATAAGAGGATGACGGATTTATGAATAAGAGTTATGTTAAAGTTAAAGTTTAAATAAGTTGAGGTATTTATAAAGAAAGAAATTTTATGGCACGAATTTCCGCTGCGACTTTTGTCAAATACGTGTTAGGGTCTAACAAGTTGGTATCAGAGCCCTGGTTTGAGAGAATCAAGTACAAGAGGATAGGTACTTGAACTCGAATCTGTGTGCTCTTATGACAAGAAACCCGTACAATCCGAGACTCGACCAAGATCTAAAGGTAGAAGCAAAGGTAAGTATGTGCTTAAGTATGTATTGGAAGATAACTAACTATATGTTATGTGTAAGGTAAGCATGGTTGCTTGGAAAGAATGATTTGTGGATGCGGTCTAGCACCGACACCAAGGTATGTAATTTGACATATTGACCCAAGTACATATATTTAATATATGTAAGTACATGTGATGGTAAAACCTAACAATGAAAGGAAAATTTTAAATGAAAAATAATGATAAGAATGGTAATGAAGTTTTGGAAATGTTACACGTGCCGAAACCTAATTCTTCGGACATAAGGTGACAATTACACGAAGACACGAAACTAGTGTGTGGATTGTGTACCTGGCCAGTACACAAGAAACGCATGACTTTCGTGAGCCCGTGATAATTGTTACAAGTGTGTCCGTTAGAATTAAGTAGTAGGTGGACGTGAGGGTGAAGAGAAATGTAAGACTCTCAAGAATGAGAGTATGAAATGATATGTTAGAATCCGCGAGACGGATTCGAAACATGAAATGCTATGTTAGAATCCGCGAGGCGGATTCGAAACATGAAATGCTATGATAGAATCCGCGAGACGGATTCGAAACATGAAATGCTATGTTAGAATCCGCGAGACGGATTCGAAACATGAAATGCTATGTTAGAATCCGCGAGACGGATTCGAAACATGAAAGAAGTTAAAGTATGAATGCAATGCTTGAATCCGCGAGACGGATTCAAAACAAAGAAGGTACGAAAGGTATGAGTAATGTGTTCGAATTCGCGAAACATATTTAAGATATAAAAGACGAAACTAGTCTAAAAAAAGAAGAAGTCAGTAGCTTGACCATGTATGCGTCAAACAAGTCATATAAGTAAATGTAAAGCAAATAAACAAAAGAATATAGAAATGTAGAGCGATGTTAGCTACGAAGTTAAGCACGTAGGTATGACGATGACATAGCAGTTTTGTTGTGATAACAAAACAAGAGTTAAATGTTATACAATGTGTCTATGGAATGGAATCTTAAAGGATGAGATGAAAGTACTAAATCTGTTATAAACGGATCATATGAGTGTAAGCATTATTATAAGTTTGAATAAGTATGTATATTAACCTATTATTAACGGGTCAAAGGAAATGAGAATGTTATATGAAAGTATGCCATGGAAAGTACAGACTTGTTAAGAAGAAGAAGCTAAATGTTTGAATAATTATGAAATGAGATAGGATGATTACTTATGATTACGATGTGAGTGTTAAGTCAAACATATATGTGTGTGTGTGTAAGGGAAAATGAGAAAGGTTTCGGGGACGAAACCTCATTTAAGGGGGGTAGACTTGTAACACCCCAAAATCAGATTATTAATTTGCTAGTTTGTTATCATGTTTAACAAAATGAGGTATAATAACTAGGTTAGTAAACCTAGTTAAATGTCTAGCAAATTAAGTAAAGGGAAGAAACTTGTGGCAACTATGATGGGTGATAAACTTGAAGGACTAGGATTGCCAAATTTGAAAATGAATTTAATTAAAACAAAAACTCACACACACAAGGTGTGTGTGTGCGTGAGAACGATCAGGAGCAAGGGGAAACCCTTCTCCTTCAACTACTTACAAGAACTCAAGAATTGAACCTGATTTTGGGGAGAAATCGGATGCATGAGCTTATATTCTTAATCATCTAGACAAGATGAACATGTGGTAAGTTGAAATTTGTGAATTTTTGATCTTACATGAAGTGGGTTATTGATTAATCCACGAATTGGTTTGAAATTAAGCGTGATTATGTGTTAGAATCGCTATATAAAACGTGTATTATGTATGATTTCGGTTAATTTGATGATTTAAGAAGAAACCCACAATGTTGAATGAAGGTAGCGACATGGGTGTTCTACCCATGTCCAATCCTTGTTTGATGTATTTGTTACTAGCTTGAAATGGGTTTGGTGATGTTAGTTTAGGGTTAATTGTATGAATGGAATGTGATTTTGAACACTCTCTTGGTGATTTAGAAGTTGGAAGTTAATGACTATGCTTGAACTAGTTGTAAACTATGCATAGTAGGTTGTACGCACACCAAGTGTTTGATAAAATGACTAGGTAAAGCTAGAAAGTGAAATTGTATGCAAGTTGTGAGTTTACATGTATAGAAAGCGATTGTGATAAAAGTAGTGGTTTACTAACTTGGAAAAATATGCTTTAGATGGTACTCGTATATAAAATCGGGTTGAAAGTATATGTCGGTCAAACTTATGCATTAGGAGCTTGTACATTGTGTTTGAACGAGTGAGGTTGCTATGCGGTCTACTAATCCTTTAGTTAGGGTGAAGATGATGACTAGAATCACCTCCTATGTTCAAGTCTTGTTGAAAGATTGATGTATTATGTGGGTATGATGAAGTATTGTTAGATGAAAGTATAGGAATATGATGATGTTATGTTTAATGTTCATTTGGAATGATACATGATGATTAGTAGTTGGTTTTGATGGGTTATGTATGAGTTTAGAAGAATTGTGCATGAAATAGTTGTACGTTATGCTTAAAAGGTAGTACTCACATCAAGTGTATGATGAAATGTATATAGTGTCGTACGTATAGTCGATTATGATGTTACGGGTATTCGATGATAAGTCTATAGTTGAGTATGGTTAATAGTTGACTTTTGAAAGTCAACTAAGTATAAGAAACATGATTTGACTCATGGTCGTAATTGTAGGTTGATGGGAAGTCGTATGGTACATGTTATAGCAATCCGTGTTAAATGTAATGACATGATGAGTTATATGAGTTTAACGTATACGGATATGATTATATGAAGTTGATTATGTATCTTAATGCTTGTTAGAAATGACTAAGGCAAGTTAAGTGTGAATTATGAGAATGATATGAATGTTACATGTACAAATGAGTATGCTAATAAGAGCGTGGTTTCGATGAAATGAAAGTATAGGAATCACGTCGTGACGGACTCAAGTAGGAGGTGTTAACGGGTCAAGATGAGGCAAGGAATCGGATACGAGCGCGGACGCATAAGGTAAGTGATTTCTATAATCACTTCTTATGTTTGGATAGGTGATATGGTGTTTTAATTTACTAAACTTGATGGTTGAGGTCAAATATGTGACGTAATCTTATGTCGTAAAGGATGAAATTTAAAGTTGACCAAAATGCCCTTGATGGGTATTTTGGGCAAACGATCTTAACAAGTAGTTTAGGAACAAGTTATTTGATGAGTATAATGTTTTGAGCAAGTATGGAAGTGAAGAGTATGGTCTTGGTATGTCATAAACCAATTAATGCGCAAATACCCATAATGGGTCAAATAATTGGAATGTGATAATAAGTCGATAAGGCGTAAGATAAGAATTTCGTTAATCCGGATGTGGGATTTTAAGTTTATATGATAGAATGTGAATTTACAAGCATGTAGGAAGAAACGGGAGGTCAAACGGGTAAACGGTTCAAAAGTTATGCGCGTTTTAGTGCGTACAGACGACGAAACGGAACTGCAGAAAAGTGCCATTTCTAGAGGTAGTCGCCGACGGGTCAAGGGTAGTCGCCGACGGGCTCTAGAAAGTTGATTTTTTTGCTGATGGGTTATTTACCTGTCTACGGGGTTTTTGGCTACGGGAAGAACCACGGGCCGTCGCCGACGGGCCTAGGGCCGTCGCCGACGACCTCCCCAAGTCTAAAAAGCTGAAATCTTGTTTCTAAGTTGATTTATGTATCGTAGGCTTTGGTTTGTTATCCGTGGACTACGACGGACCTTCCAAACATGATTTTGATGGTTCCTTAGATGTTTATGGGTTATAAAACTAAGTCTAAGACCCATGTAAATAATGAATGATTATGTAGGAGATACACGTGATCTAATACGTGTTCGCTAAGGTATGCACGTATGTAGATATGTATGTATGTATGTATAAAGAAATGTACGAGTGTATGCATGTTTGTAACGATGTAGGAAGGGTATCTACGTATGTAGATGTGTATGTACGTATGTATAAGAATACTTATGAGTGTACGCATGTATGTAAAGATGTAGGAGAGTTATGTATGTATGTAGTTGTGTATGTACGTATGTATAAGAATATTTATGAGTGTACGCATGTATGTAAAGATGTAGGAGAGGTATGTATGTATGTAGTTGTGTATGTAGGTATGTATAAAGTCAAGAATGATTGTATGCACATTTGTAAAGTTGTAGGGATGGTAGGTACGTATGTAGATGTGTATGTATGTATGTATGTATGTATGTATGTATGTATGTATGTATGTATGTATGTATGTATGTATGTATGTATGTATGTATGTATGTATGTATGTATGTATGTATGTATGTATGTATGTATGTATGTATGTATGTATGTATGTATGTATGTATGTATGTATGTATGTATGTATGTATGTATGTATGTATGTAAGTACATATGTAGTCATGAATTTGACACGTTGAGCGTTAACGTTATTAATGGTGTACCTTGAGAATGAAAAGTAATGCAGGTACGTTATTGAAGCCTCACCAGGAAATGGATACGCAGATGAGATGCTTAAAGTTTCTTAAAGATCTAAATGTGAAGTGTACGCGAATGATCTTGGTTATATAATGTGTGCTAATGTTTTGAATGTATGTGGTGAGTGCAGGTTGTACGGATCACGGGCGATTATCACAAGGAAAAGAGGTCGAAGATCGAGTCACTAGAGAGATTGTGCGGGGAAGTTGAATGTAAAATGTAGAAAACATAAGCTATGTTTTTAATCAGTAAATAAGAGGATGACGGATTTATGAATAAGAGTTATGTTAAAGTTAAAGTTTAAATAAGTTGAGGTATTTATAAAGAAAGAAATTTTATGGCACGAATTTCCGCTGCGACTTTTGTCAAATACGTGTTAGGGTCTAACAGAAACCCGCATCTTAATGACTCATTCCGCTCTATATTCTGGTTTTACAAACTCTCACCTAAGTCTCGACGGACTCCAATGATCCGAGTCACGCAATAACTGGAAGGATGCGTGTCGTTTGCCCAGATCGAGGTAAGAGCACAGTCCAGAAGGCCAAAGTGTGCACTCAATGTCCTTGTGAATAGTCGAATCACTTTGTGTAGTCGATGTCTAACAGACTAACACCCAGGACAATCTATTTTCAGCGGTTGTGGACCAATCCCGCCGACTCTGTGAATTATCGATTTTATGTATTTTAAATGTTTTTATGTGTTTTATTTGTTTATATGTCTCGGTTTTGGAGATTCACTCGCTTTCGTTCCTCGCTTTGATACACACGCACAACTCGCACTATACATATATCTCAATACGCTAACAAATCGCAGACACGCTATGAACTCTCGCTATGGTACTCGCTATTCGCGCTCGCAACACGCGATCGCTTTACGCAGATGTGAAAGGTAGGTGAATACTCGCAAAATATGTAGGTGAATACGTTCAAAATATAGTGGATATGTGCTTACGTGGATTACGTGCTTAAGTGCTTCTGTGCTTACGTGCTTATGTGCTACGTGCCTCTGTGGATTATGTGCATACGTGACTAAATGCCAATGTGTGAACGTGTTCCTGAGCTTTATCTAGTAATAATAAGTAGATTGGTATGGAGAGATTCGAATATATCACGTCTGAATCCTATGGCGATGTTTGTTGCAGACAATGTTGTCATTTGGATCTCACACTTCTCGCGCTACCCGCCGCAACCACGCTGACAAACGCATTGCATCCCTAGTCGCCAAGGAAATGGCCAAGGTCATTCCGCAAATCGTCAGCGAAATCAATGAAGTTTCCAGCAAGTCCTCTGAGGAATCTAAGTGTGACTCCCCAAAAGCTTCTTTTAGCTTCAAGCAATTCATGGCCTGTGGCCCTAAAGACTTCACTGGGGAAGATGGACCGAGCGCAATGTTTCAGTGGTTTGACTCAACTGAAGTTACCCATCGTCAAAGCGGATGCCAAAAACATCCTCCGCATTGTTAACGCAACTAGAGTTTTTCAGTCCAGGGCTCTGGACTGGTGGACTGCGGAGCGAAACAGGCATGGGAACGACGCAGCCTATGGACTTTCTTGGGAGGAATTGAAGGAAGTCATGATGAAAGTATTTTGTCCTCCGCATGAACTCCAGAAGCTGGAGAATGAGTTTTGGACCATCAAGAAAGAAGGTGGCGACAATGTCGGTCTTACTGCCCGCTTTAAGCAGCTCAGCATCATCTGTCCTGGCCAAGTCTCAACCCCCGACATCACAATCAAGAAATACATCCTCGCCTTACCCGATTGTGTCGCTTATTTCGTGCAAGCCGCCAAGACTAATAGCATCGAAGACACTTATCAACTCGCTGCTGAAATCAATGATAAGCGAGTTTTGGCTGGTTACTTCAAGAACACCACCAAAAGTCTCCACCAAGTTACCGCAACTCCCGCTCCTGAAACCGTCGCACCTCAAGGATCGAAGTCTTCACGCCGCAAGCGCAAGAACAACAACAACAAGAAGAATTGTGCTGTCACAATCGCGCCTCTCAATGTTGTTCCTGCCCAACCTCAAAACCAGAACCGCCAAGTAGTCGCACCCGTGACCAACGCACCGCCTGCAAAGCGTGCGTATACTAGTCCTCACCCTCTGTGCCCTACTTGTACTAACCATCATCCTGTTGGGATCGCATGCCGCTTCTGTGTCCACTGTAACCTTTACGAGCACTTCACAGCAAACTGCCGTACTGGTCCTCATCAAGCTCAAGGTCAAGCTCCTCCTGCACTACCAGCTCCTCTTCCCGCTCCTCAGGGTACTCAAGCAGCTCCTGCTCACGCAAGAGCCTGCTATGCTTGTGGTGATCCTAACCACTTTTCAAATGTCTTCCCGAACCGAGTGGTGAAGCAAGAGCCGCAGCAGCAACCAGCGCAGCAACAACATCAACAGCAGCAGCCTCAGCAGCAGCAGCAGCAGCAGCCAGCACAACAAGCAGCCCGCGGCCGAACTTTCAACATCAATATCCGCCAGGCTCAAGCTGACAACAATGTTGTCAATGGTATGTTTCTTGTCAACGGTATTTATGCTTCGTGTTTATTTGATACTGGAGCTGATGTGCACAAAATGCAACATATAAATTACATCAATTGTGGCATAAAACTAACCCTTTTTAGTACTAATGTTGGAAAAGTGTGTTTTTGTCTTCCTTTTGTATTTTCAGGATTAAATGAGCTCAAATTAACAAAAGAAGCAAAAAGGCAGCTAAATCTAACATAAATACAAGAAAAGGAACAAACGTGGCATGCCCGACCCCCCGACAGCATCTTCCCAAGCAAAATCAAGAAGACAGAAGACTGAACACGCCCCGTGCTCAGTGAACCCGGGGGCGTGCCCAAGTGCCAGCATAAAAGACAAAGCTATAGAAGCTTCTATCACCCACCACGGAGGCGTGCCCAGCGGACACGGGGTCGTGGTCAACTCTAAGATTCGCAGAATCTGAGGAAATCTTGATAGTACAGATATGCTTCTGCACACGGGGGCGTGCCCAGCGAACACGAGGGCATGGTCAACTAATGCAGACAAACTGCAATTAATGAAGGAAGAGAAGAGGATGGACACGGGGCCGTGCCCGAGCTACTGTTCAGGCTATAAATAGGGGTGCTTGGCTCATTTGCAAACCATCCCTTGGCACACCACCTCTCTCACACTTCACCCACCACCCACCACCATCACAACACCATCATCCACCACCATCATCCATTGTCCATCATAGAGTGTGTGAGTCGTCTCGGGATCCAAGATTGATCGTAAGAGTTCTTGACAATCAAAGGCCATGTTTGCCTAAGTCTCTTACATCACTTGGCGAAGACAAGTGTCTAGTGTAATACTTTTTATTTTTAATCTTTTCGCACTTTTTACTTGTTTATGTATTAATGACTTTAATAACTAGTTTCTTATGTTGAAGGTGATTCTTCCTTATCATTTGTCCGTGGTGTCTTGGCATTATTTTACTGTCTATATAAAATAAAAGATTTTCACCATTCATATCTCCACGGTCTATATGGAGGTATGTTGGCTACCTCGTCGGGGGTTACAGGAACGGTTTGGTAAGAGTCTTGCCTTGTTCAGTGTATAGATCCTGCAAGGACCTGGGTCAAATTTAGTAGGACCTCCTTCAATACCCACCGGTATTGGATGGCGGGGGTCCAAACTCTTTGATCCCCTCATATGTAAGCTACTATTAATACTTTAACCCAGCTACTTAGGACTGTATCCCTGCTGACTCAGACTACTTAGCCGAGGGTAACGTCACCTTCAAAAGAGGGGTCTACCATAATATGCATTAATAATTTAATTAATTATCTTTCAATAATCCGACCCTTTAGGATTGTATCCTTGCTGACTCAAACTACTGGGTTGAGGGTAACGTCACCTTCAAAAGAGGGGCCTACTACAATAACTAAGATAATCTCTTAAAAAGTGCAAAAGTGCGGAAATAATCAAAGGTTACACTAAACACGAGTCAGAGCCAAGTGATTCATCTTGTCTATCTGTTTTTACTTTTATTTTATTTTTCAGCATTTTATATAGTTTTTATTTTTCTTGTTTAAAACATTTTTCTAAACTTTTGATTTGATTAGACGTTGAGGATAAACCGGTACTAAAAGCTCTTGTGTCCTTAGACGACCTCGGTATCTTGCCAACACTATACTACGCTCGCGATGGGTGCACTTGCCCATATGTGTGTTTGGTGTTAGTAAAATATCGTGTTTTATAAATTTAAAACTTGACTAACGTGTAAAAAGGGCTTAAAATATACTTAAACTTATATAACACACCACACGCATCAGGAGCCGATAACTGTTTTGTGTCGTTTGAATTCGAGAAGCTCCTAAATCGTAAACGCGCTAACCTCCCAACGACATTCGACGTAGAAGTTGCCACTAGAAGAACCGTCACTGTTAGTTCTGTTCTACGTGATTGTACTCTTGAACTCAACAATCACATCTTCCCGATTGATCTTATTCCGATGCAGCTTGGTAGCTTCGATACCGTAGTAGGCATGGATTTTCTTCGTGAAAATCGTGCTGAAGTTATTTGTTTCGATAAGATGATTCGCTTTTCTCTTGCTAATGGCGAACAACTTTGTGTATATGGTGAAGTGTCATCGAAGGAACTCAAACTCATGTCGTGCATTCAAGCAAGCAAGTATCTCCAAGAGGAATACAAAGCTTTCTTGGCACACATCGTAGTAGCGGAGAAGGAAAAGAAAGAGAAGACAATGTAAAAGGTGCTTGTAGTTCGTGATTTTCCTCCTGTCTTTCCTGACGATTTACCTGGTTTACCGCCGTCTCGTGATATTGATTTTCGAATCGACCTCATTCCTGGAGCTAATCATGTCGCTAAGGCTACTTATCGCCTCGCTCCGTCTGAAATGCGCGAACTCTCGAGTCAACTACAGGAATTGCTTGATAAAGGCTTCAATCGCCCTAGCACCTCTCCTTGGGGCGCACCTGTCCTCTTCGTTAAAAAGAAGGACGGATCGTTCCGAATGTGCATCGATTATTAGGAGCTCAATAAGCTTACTATCAAGAACCGCTATCCCTTACCTCGAATAGATGATTTGTTTGACCAATTGCAAGGTGCTACGTGTTTCTCGAAGATTGATCTACGCTCAGGCTATCATCAGTTACGAATCCAAGAGGAAGATATCCCAAAAAACCGCATTTCGAACTCGCTACGACCACTATGAATTTGCCGTTATGTTCTTTGGTCTAACCAATGCACACGTGGTTTTTATGGATTTGATGAATCGCGTGTGTAAACCCTTTCTCGACCACTTCGTCATCGTGTTTATCAATGATATCCTTATCTATTCGAAGTCGAAAACCGAACACGCGCAACATCTTCATTTGGTTCTCGAATTACTCCAAGGGAATCGCCTCTACGGCAAGTTCTCCAAGTGTGAATTTTGGCTTGAGAAGGTTCAATTCCTTGGTCACATTGTCAATAGTCAAGGTATTCACGTCGACCCCGTGAAGATTGAAGCTGTTAAGAGTTGGATTACACTGAAAAACCCGTCCGAAGTCCGTTCTTTTCTCGGAATGGCGGGCTATTACCGCCAATTTATCGAAGGTTTCTCTAAAATCGTCGTTCCGCTTACCTCTCTGACGCATAAAGACAAGCCTTTCGTTTGGGGAACCGAACAAGAGGAGGCCTTTCAAACTCTCAAGCTCATGCTCTGCAACGCTCCCGTGCTCGCATTACCCGATGGAAACGACGACTTCGTGGTCTATTGTGATGCCACTAACCTCAGTCTTGGTTGTGTCCTTATGCAACGGGACAAGGTTATCGCGTTTGCCTCTCGTCAGCTTAAGATCCACGAGAAGAACTATACAACCCACGATCTCGGGCTAGGTGCAGTTGTTTTTGCGTTAAAGATTTGGCGACACTACCTATACGGTACCAAGGGTACGGTCTTCACCGACCATAAGAGCCTGCAACACATCTTGAACAAGAAGGAAACTGAATATGCGCCAACGCCGATGGGTTGAACTTCTCAATGATTACGACTGTGAGATTCGTTACCACCCTGGCAAAGCAAACGTCGTTGCCGATGCTCTCAGCAGACGAAGCTATTTACATAGCATTCGTAGTACTCAAGCCCAGCACAACCTTGAAGCCCTAATTCGTGATGCCCAGCACGCCTGCTTCATTGAGAACACCTTGAAAGAGGAAATGAAGAAGTGTGGTGCTGAAACCCAACTTGTCACCAAATCGAACGGTATCCATTACTATCTCGATCACATCTGGATTCCAAGTCGCAATAACCTTCGGGAGATATTGTTGACTAAATCCCACAAACCCCGATATTCCATTCATCCTGGTGCCGACAAGATGTACCACGACCTTTGTTTTCGGTATTGGTGGCCTGGAATTAAGAAGGATATCGCTATCTATGTTTCAAAGTGACTAACTTGTTCAAAAGTCAAGGCTGAACAACAACGACCCTCTGGCTTACTCGTGCAACCCGAGATCCCTATGTGGAAATGGGATAGTATAGCTATAGACTTCATTACGAAACTTCTGCGAACGCCATCAAGTTACGATAGCATTTGGGTTATCGTTGATCGTGTTACTAAATCTGCTCATTTTCTGCCAACACGAGAAGACTTTAAGGTTGAACGATTAGCACGAATCTATACCGACGAAGTCATTTGTCGACATGGGACACCTCGTGATATCATCTCTGACCGCGATGGTCGATTTACCTCGCGTCTTTGGGAAACATTTCAATCTGCTCTCGGTACTACTCTTAACCTGAGTACCACTTTCCATCCCCAGACCGACGGTCAGACTGAACGCACGATTCGCACCCTTAAATATATGCTTCGCTCGTGTGTTATAGATTTCGGTGGTAATTGGGATTCGCATTTACCCTTAGTCGAATTCTCGTACAACAGCAGTTATCACTCTAGCATTCAAATGGCACCATTTGAGGCATTATATGGAAGAAAATGTCGATCGCCTATTGTATGGCACGAGATCGGCGATGCGCAAATTACCGGTCCTGAGTTATTGCAAGAAATGAGTGACAAGATCCTCCAGATACGAGACAATCTCTTGAAAGCGTGGAGTCGTCAAAAGAGTTACGCTGATAGATGCCGCAAGCCCCTTAAATTTGTCGTTGGTGATCACGTACTCCTAAAGGTTTCACCTTGGAAGGAGGTGGTCCGATTCGGAAAGAAAGGAAAGCTCGCGCCTCGATATGTTGTTCTAAGGTGGTGTCATCATGGAGTTCTTATGAACATTGAAGGGTGACCTCATCCCATCAAGAAAAGTTCGGATCTGATGGATTTCTACACGTCTTTACACCGATAACATTTAACAACAGTTTCAAACTTTTCTTCAACAATCTTTCACTTTTTACTCAAAACCGATAGAATCTGGACTCGTTCGGGTTCTCTACTCATTCTCTAGTGGAGAACCGATCGGAGAATGGATTTCTATCGAAGAGACGACCGATTCACGGGTAGGGGTGTTCAAAAAACTCGTGGCTCGCAGCTCGCTCGAAACTCGCTCAAAAAAAGCTCGAAGAAAGCTCGGCTCGAAATTGGCTCGATTGTAAACGAGCCAGCTCGGCTCGGCTCGGTTTGTAAACGAGCTGAGCTCGAGCTTGGCCTGGCTCGGCTCGGCTCATGAGCTGGCTCGATAAGGTTTATATCCTTTATTTTTTTGTCCCACGTCGCTTAGAAAACAAAAACTAAGGGAGTATATCCCCTATAAAAGAAGGTAAAGACAATGTACAAAGTGAATTAACTATTTATACTTGCATATTTAGCCATATGGTTAAATTAAATGACAAATTTGGCCCTTAGTCTATGAAGAAATTCATTTTTAAGGGCTTTTTAAGTAGTAAATTTTGTGATTCTTTGTTAGTTCGAGCTAGATCGTGCCGAGCCGAGCTAGCTCGAATTCTAATCGAGTCGAGCTCGAGCCTCAAATCTCAGCTCGATTTGAAATTCGAGCTCGAGCCGATCCAGCTCGAATCGAGTTCGAGCCGAGCTCGAGCTGGGTTTAGCTCGGCTCGACTCGACTCGTTTACAGCCCTATTCACGGGTGAACATGAAACTCCGTCAAAGAACAGCTGAGTCTGGTCGAACGGGGTGATTCCCATCCAACCGGATTGGTTGGACTTGATGAGACTTTCGTTGTTTAACATGTCGTCATAACGTCTCCGTCAAACCGCAAACATTTCAACTTAACTGATTTCAAAAAGTTTTCAAACGAAAGGTTACTCGATCGAATAGCCGTCCGATCGGACGACCATCCGATCGAACGACCATTCGACCTGGTGACTTGTAACTTTCAACACTTAAACAATTTTCAAACTTCGAAGAATATCAGATTTCACTCGAATCATCATCCGATCGAACGGCCATCCATCCGGAAGACCATCCGACCGGATGACCTAATATTTAGAAACCTTTCACACTTTTCAAAATGTTACAACGAAAACTTCAATGTTCAAACACTTCACAACACACTTCCTCAGTCGAATGACCCTCCGACCGAATGGTCATCCGTCCGGACGGTCATCCGATCGGATCACTATTTGTCCCTCATCTCACTCGACAAGCTGTTTTACGCACTGTTCAATGCTTATACTGTCGTACTCTGAACATGCTAACTCTCCTGCGCTCCCTTCAATCCAAGACTGTGTTTATTTACCAACACGATCTGTGAGTATACTCGATCCCTTTTTGCTTAACGCACTTTTGGGTGTTACATATGTCACTTATATCAAATCACATCGATCACACAACGCAAACACTTTTTATACGCTAACCGCTCTCGCATGTTATACGTGTTATTCGATGAATGCTAGTATGTTATGTTTACACAGTGATTGCTGCCTACACCTTAGCAACGATAGTACTATAGTTTGGACTCAGCACCTGTCATGGACAGGGGTTGTTAAGGGCTTTTCTTCACGTGTCACATTGGTGATATGTGTTGCGCATTCTACAACTCGCAGTCACGTATATGCATAAGTCATTGTCGATAAGTTACTTGCTTCACATTTCTACGTATTACATGCTTGTTATGCGTAAATCGCTTCGCTACTATATGCTATTAAACTTGTATGCTCACCTTTACACTATGAGTATTGACTTTTATTTTAACGTATGTGACAGGTGTGTAGGATGCTATGCTATGCTTGTTGTTATGGAATCAAGTTAGGAGGTCTAGAAACGTCACATTTAAATCTGAGTTGTCGGAACAATTTAATTGTCTTTGAGAAACTATGTCTGTAATACTGTTTTACTTTATATGTTATGGTATAGGACATGACGTTAAATATTTGGTAATTATAGTTATGGATTCTCCTGGACAATCTGTTTTGCTCAGTGTCGCGCCCTGATGTTTCCGCCATCGGTTGGGGTGTGACACCTTGTACGCGTAACCCTGACATGCTCATGGTAATGCGCAAGTACAATGGCAATAGCCTACAACCAATCAGTGTGTGTCAGGTTTACCCAACCAATTTCCACGATGAACAATCGTGTGCTATTCACTGCTCCATTATCTCTACTCATAGCTAAAGACAGACGCAACAAGCGTGGCCAACAACTTCCCCACACCCGGACGACAGGTAAGCCTAAAACTTACATTATTCACTTATGAGCACTCTTAATAAGTCTAGTGCTCCTCCCACGGTTGCACGCGAGAGGAACTCTAGACTGGGGGAAATGATGGGGTATGGTATTGGACCCGACCTGAACGGTCGGACATTCCTGTTACTTATCGCCTTTTATATTCATATTTATTAATATTACTTACTAACCCAAGCGCGAAGCCCAACGCGACGTAGTTACATTACACTGGGCTGGGGACTTGTAGAGATAACCCCTAACTGGGTCTGGCCCATTGAGGTTAGGGGAGGCCCATGTCTCCTATATAAAGAAGTGTTCACCTCATTATTAGGGTAGACAATATTGAGCTGCCACACTTTTGTAGCTGAAAATAGAGGATTCTTCCTCTACCGGCCATCTCTACAGTCCCACATTTATCTCTTCTCTTTTGCAGCTCTGGATACCGGAGGAAGAACAAGGTGTGATTCTCGGTCTCTCTTACAGAAAGGGGTCCAATCATCCCGGCGGTGATTCCGTGTTTCTTCAAATCTGAAAAGGATTAGGTTAGGATTTGAGTTGATTGGAAAAAAATATGTTACCTGTGTGTTCGTTGGTTGGTACAATTTGGGGAGTGTCCCTCACACAATCACACCGTAAGCATAAGCAGGATAACCATATTTCTACCGTGTTCTTCAAAGGTTTTGATGAAACTTATGGGCCTTTGAGAAAACTAACCGGACCAGCCAGATTGGTTGGGTCGGTCAGACCATCTAAAACGGTTCGGTTTTAACAGTTTGACGTTCATGTTTTAGCACCGAGTCGTACAATTGGATTTTTGAAAGTTCAACACAATGGTATGCTTAAAAAGTATCAAACTTTTTACCTTTATAATTTATTGTGATACAACTCAAAAATGGTATGGTACCGGCACTAAATATAGCTTACGATACCAAAATAATTTATTGTGATACAACTGACAACTTCGGGTTCAAAGAATTTTATACCGTTACATCAAGAAAACCATAAAACGAATATGATAATGGTACCGATGTTGTTTGGTCAGTATCTGTTCGGTTTGTGACAATAAAAAAATCCACTATATCTGACCCGTCTAAATAAAAGTTTTATCGAATTGTAAATAATAATAAGCACATCAAGAGAATATATTCATAATTTTAAAAATGTTATATTATATAAATAAAAATAAAAGATTAATCAATGTCGTTTTTATATAAAAAAAAAAAACCAAATAGATGTTATACAATATTACTATCTTGAGAAGAACTCAACGCAAGAGAAAGAGTGCTTGAAAGCGAAGCGGAGCCAGAAGACAAGCCTTCTAAAGCAAAAGCCAAATCCAAGATGTCAAAGCCCATTTTGTTTCCATTATTTCTAACAGAGATCCACTTAACAGGGGGAAGGGAGGGAAAATGGGGTTTTTTTTGCCTGAAAATAGTCTTTCCAATTTGGAAAGACATGGAGGGGAGGGGAGGGAAGGGGAGGGATTTTTAACTCGGGAACACACCGTAATTGATAGTATTTTTTAATATAACAAATAGAACAAGTTAGCGTGTTCAAACACATGGATTTTGACCTTGGTACCTACTGTATTTTTTGGTTAAATGCAAGAAGCGTTTGTTGATGTTGTGTGTATGTTTTACCTGCAGAACGATAAGCTCGCAAAAAGCAAAAGATGCACGCGTTTCAGCAAGCAAGACGGGAATCAAAGGACTGAAAAATTCTAAAAGATGGAACTGAAGAAGCAGGCCTCCCAAATTGTTAATTTGTACATATTATGGCACTTTTTTGTGGGAGGCATGAAGTCTTTGTGTTCGTTCGTTCATATTTAGTAACGCAAAGTTGTGTTTTTTGTGACCTTTTGTTATTGCCATTGTGTTTTAATATTACACTGTTCTTTGTAGTTATTTCTGTTTATATAACATTGTGCTCTACTATAGCATTGTGTTTTTGTATAAACGTTGTGTTTGACATTGTGTTTTTTTAGAACATTGTGTGTGCAGGGAATGACTTTCTTTGCTATGATTCATTGTGCCTTGCATTTGTTTTTGTTTTACACATTTTTAGTGTCTTTGTTATATGCATTTGTAATTGAAATACGTCATTATATGTTTAAAGCTAATTCATTGTTATTGTTAGTTTTTTCCTTAAAAATTTCCAGGTTGTACAAAACGAAGTAAAGTTTATCTTGAGCCTACTAAATAACAAAATTTTAGTTAACATGTACGAGAATTAACCAACTTCTGCGCCTACTAACCCCAGTTGGATTGATCTTCAATATAGACATAGTATGAATGTTGTAAATTACCCGTCCCAGTGGCCGGGTACACCGCTAGCATTTACGAGAACTAATCAACTTCTGCGCCTACTAATCCCAGTTGGATAAAACGTTATCGAAATCTTCAATATACATCTAGTTTGAAATGTAACAAATTTTAGGAACTCGTCCCAGCAGATGGGTAAATTGCTAGTTAACCTTTGTTCGAAAAGAGTATATATTTACTGATTTAGACATGACACATATGATTGGTGTTACTTACAATTGTCTATACGTTACTCGCAATATTTATTTTTTTAATGACTTTTAAAAAAGAAGCTTATCATATTTGAATGGGAGGTCAAATTTATTTTTTGGAAGGACGTGGAGTGGGGGAACATTGAAGGAAGAGGATAGCAGTAAAAACTCTGAATTTTATAGAGTTTTCAGAAGAATCTGATAAGAGTTTCTACCAAGAAATGAACACATTAGCAAAACTGAGGCATATAAATCTAGTGAAAGTGGTTGGTTATGCATGGGAGAGTGGGAAATTAAAGGCTTTGGTTCTTGAATACATGGAAAATGGTAATCTGGATAAGATTATACATGACACTGGGATTGATCGAACAAGATTTGATCTTTCTGAGAGAGTTGATGTTCTTGTTTTAGTTTCAAGAGGACTGGTTTATTTGCATTCCGAATACGACTTCGCCATGGTTCACTGTGATTTAAAGCCTTCTAATATTCTTCTAGATGAAAAATGGAATGCTCATGTTAGCGACTTCGGGACAGCTCGGATTATGGGAGTTCATAACCAGGATGGAAGCAGTGTTTCTTCTGCATCAGCATTTCAAGGTACCATTGGTTATTTGGCACCAGGTAATGCATCACCAACTCTTTCTTTTATTTTTTCAGAATAGAAAATCTAACATGATGCATATCAACTTTGATGTTTAAATAGCATTTTACCTTAAAGATAACACTAATGCATTTCTGTTTTGTACCAGAGTTTGCATATATGAGAAAAGTGACAACAAAAGTAGACATATTTAGCTTTGGGATAGTAATGATGGAATTTATCACTAGAAAAAGACCAACATGACTCACCGAAGATGACATAACGTTGCCACAATTGATAGAACAATCACTTTCAAACGGAATCAATGGGCTTATTGAAATTGTAGATCCAGATTTGGCTTCCGATTTCTCCACAAAACACGATGTTGTAGCCCACATTCTTCAGTTGGCTTTACGTTGCACTCGACCAGATCCAGATGATCGACCAGACATGAACGAAATCTTATCTTCGCTTACAAAGATCAGCAAGAAAGTGTAGTTAGGGTTACAAATAATTTCAAACCAGTAATTATTATTCATCCAAATAAGTTTTTAACAGCAAGTTTCATTTCAAGATTTATGCAGTTTTATAGTTGCTTACTTTCATTTCAGTAAAATATGAAATAGAGACTAAGAGAGCATTTACTTTGACCATTAACCAATTTAAGTCATTGTTTCTAGTTTCTACCCTCTCTTTCGCTTCCTGTATTTGTCTTCCAAAAAGAAATATGCATCATGTATGTTGATGCAGATTTTGTGTCCGATGCTTGTCGAATAGATTAGTTATTATTTTACGCTGAATTTGTAATAGTTAGTGAAACGGTCAAACGAACGTGTATTGACCCGCTCGTTTGAAGTGGTCAAACGAGAGGGTTATTTGTTTGACCATGTGTGTTTGCTAGACAAATGGGTGTGGGTATAAATACCAACCCTTTGTCTCATTTGAAAATAGAGAGAAGGGGAGCTCATTTGAGAGTTCCCTGTGAGCTTCATTGTGTGGGGGAGAGATCACCACTTGGTCTCTCCCTGAATGTATAATCCTTTGGTATTAGTTCGGTTATCTTGTAATTGGGCCGATTTGTAATGTTATAATACCGGATTAATATAAAGAAGTTGTTTGTTTATCTCTAATCTCTCCCGTCTTGAACCGATCTCACACGAATCACGGTTTCGGTCACGAAACTCGGTCCTACAATTGGTATCAGAGCCATGGTGCCCGATTTAGTAAATCCAATCGTTTACTAAGTCACCTGTGCTCTAGATCTGTGATTTTTGTGCTTTTTGTTCAAGATGTAAAAATGGTGAAAATGGAGAAAAACCCAAATCTGGATCGAGATATTCAGATCTAGCTGAAACAGAACATATACGAGTGTTAGTTTTTCTGTTTTACACCAAACAAATCAAGTTTTCATCTTGTTTCTAAAGATTTTTCGCCAGATCTGGGAATAAACAGTGGCTCTGTTCTTGATGTTCTTGGCGGCTGTTAAAGAAATTTTAGGGTTTCCGACGAAACCCCACTTCCCATGACGAAACGAAATCCTTCGGCGAAACAGTATTCCTGTTTCGTCGACTTCAGACATCATTCTGTTTCGTCGGACAACATTAAGAAATCAGTTTCGTCGCATAACTAAAAGACTTCTGTTTCGTCGGACCAGATCTCCATTCTGTTTCGTCGCCACCATATTCAAATCTGTTTCGTCGACCAGAGATCTGTTTCGTCGGCAAACATTAAGAAATCAATTTCGTCACTCTGTTTTCACACAAAAAAAAAACCTCAGAGTCGACGAAGAGCTGCCACAACCACCTTCTCCTCCGTCGTACCTACCACCTCCTCTCACCATCATAAACCCACCACCAACAGTTACAGTGGTGCCAGAGACTCTTGATCTTTGTGAATTTGCAAGTTTGAAGAAGGGTTTTTGATTCTTTGGGTATCGCCGAGAAGATGAGGATGATGAAGATGATTCTTGGTTGTTCAAATCGATCTATAATTTGAACAAACAAGAGTCGTCGGAGTATGAACCTCATGGATGATGGCTGCTGTTGTTTGTTATCGCAAAGGAGAAAATGAGAAATTAGGGAAAATGATTATTGAAAGTGGAGGATGACAAAGATGATGGCTGGTGATATTGTCGGCTGAAGTAGATGAGGATAAAGGTTTTATATTTTTTTTGAAGGTACAAGATATTGACTTTTGGGTAATGTTGAATGGCTGGGTATCGAGATATTGATGGCTGGACAATTGTATGATGGGCCAAAGTGTTATGGGCTCTTCTAAAAGTCAAGCTTTTTTTTTGGGTCTTGGATTTCCAATGGATCTTCTAAAATTGATAACTCTTATTTGGGCCAAGAATATTTGGGTTTCAAGTGTTTAATCCTAAAGTGTGGTTTAATTTTGGGTCATGAGTACAATATCATTCTAATGGGTCGCGAACAAAGTGGGGTCGGGTGTTCGCAAAGCTTATCTGACTTGCGCTTCAACGACAAATTCTTACGGGTTCGGGAGCGCACGGGATGATGAAGCTTGATGAAAACTTGATGGTTGAAAAATTGTGGGGTAGTCACGGTTACCGATGCAAACGTCAAATTTTGGTGACTTGATTACTATGGGCCAAAAACAAAACGGTATGTTCACTTCCGCACGTCAATGTTTATGATTGTTATCGGTTATTCGAAAATGTTCGAAAGCATTTTGTTTATTGTCATATTCTCGCATTTGAAAACGAACGTATGAACCTGGAATGTCAATACCGGTCCTAACGAGTTCACAAAGTCTTTGGAGGGATACAAGTCGGATCCTACGGGGTACTAGGCGAAATTTCTTTATCAACTAGAATATGCAACGAAGAAATCTTTTTGTTTATTGTCATATTCTCGCATTTGGTAACGAATGAATGAACCTAGAATGTCAATACCGGTCCTAACGAGTTCACAAAGTCTTTGGAGGGATACAAGTCGGATCCTACGGGGTACTAGGGGACGTTCTTATTCAACTAGAATATGCAAAGAAGAAAGTCGTTTTCGTGATTTTTCGGAACCGAGAACATTCAGTGAAGATTGACGACAGTTCCGCTAAGTGAAGGGAATTGGTGAACATTTGAAAGTTGACGACAGTTCCTTTGAAGTGGAGGGAATCTGTTAAGGTTTAGAGATCTTACCAAAGAAATGGGGGAATAAAACGTATGATGAATTTCTTCGGTAAATTTCTAAACGCAATCACAGGTGGTAGAGTTTGTGATTTTCTGGTGATACCAACGGTTCGGCGTGGAATGTTTTGCACACACATATTTGAGGATTTTAATTAATTCTCCAGCCAGCGTGAAGGGTTTTGCACGGAAAAATACAGGTTTCTAAAGTCTACAGTAGTTACAAAAGCACTGTTCACTGAATACCTGGGGAATCTTTATGAAAGTTGATAGTTCAAGACTGAAGACCTGCAGGATTCGGTTTTGGGTTTGATGTTTCTTTGGGATTTTACAGGGATCTGGGGGTAACTCAATTCGTTGAGTTTGCAAACGATGTACTTGGTCTAGCTGACTTCCTGAGTACTGATGCTGAAGATCCGTAGTGCATTACGTGGTCAACTTCACAAAGGCGAGACAATGAGATCTGGATGTAGTTCAACTAAGCATGCTGGTTGAGCTTGCAAGGGATACACTTGGTCTAGCTGACTTTCCTGAGTGTTGATGCTGAAGATTAAAGTGCATTACTTGGTCGATTCCACAAAGACGGTTTACAGAAGACAGTTCACCAGAAACCTCTACCAATGTAGTATGCTTGTATGAAATAGAGTTCTTATGACAGATCAAGACTTGATGCAGTTCTTAAAGAATGGAACCCTTATCAAATGCCGGTTGGAGTATTGGAAGATCAGCGGAAGATCGGTCAATTGAGGAAATTGCACAACACCCAACACGGATACGCGTACTTTAAGGGGGAAATATTTTACAAGGAGCGTCAAGATACTACTTACCTAGATCATCGGTCAAGGGGGAATTTGTTAATACAGAGAAGATGAATACTTGACTGAAGATCGATTGCAGTTGCATTTTCAGCATTCGACAGCAATGGACAAGGGGGAATTTGTTGATGCAGATTTTGTGTCCGATGCTTGTCGAATAGATTAGTTATTATTTTACGCTGAATTTGTAATAGTTAGTGAAACGGTCAAACGAACGTGTATTGACCCGCTCGTTTGAAGTGGTCAAACGAGAGGGTTATTTGTTTGACCATGTGTGTTTGCTAGACAAATGGGTGTTGGTATAAATACCAACCCTTTGTCTCATTTGCAAATAGAGAGAAGGGGAGCTCATTTGAGAGTTCTCTGTGAGCTTCATTGTGTGGGGGAGAGATCACCACTTGGTCTCTCCCTGAATGTATACTCCTTTGGTATTAGTTCAGTTATCTTGTAATCGGGCCGATTTGTAATGTTATAATACCGGATTAATACAAAGAAGTTGTTTGTTTATCTCTAATCTCTCCCGTCTTGAACCGATCTCACACGAATCACGGTTTCGGTCACGAAACTCGGTCCTACAATGTACCTACGCAAATTGCGCCACATCGCGTAATAAAAAATAAATAAAAAAACTGCACATGCTTCTCATCAAATTGCTGCACAACTTGCAATCAAAAGAGCAACAATTTACTACTTAATTTGACGTATAAATAAAAGTAGCATATTGTTTTGGGGCCACAATGCATATAAATAATCAAGCAACTTAATAAACCTGTAAGCAAGCACCATCATTGTGCAAAGCATCTTCTGAATTTAGGGATAATGCATTGAAACCTCGTTTAAATCATTTCCAGAAACTATGATGATTAAGTAAAATGTGGATCTGATAACACAAATTTGATCCAAATCGTAATGAAATACAAATCTGAAAAGGATTAGGTTAGGGTTGAGTATGTTTAATCTAGGGTTTGAGTTGATTGGGAAAAAATACGTCACCCGTGTGTGTCAACTCTTGAGAAAGACACGGAAGATGGAAAGTATAATTGGATGATTGAATTAAAAAAAAAAAAACGTTGTGCTCAAGCGGTAGGAGGACGAGTTCTTCAATTCATATTTGGTGAAAAAAAAAAAAAAAAAAGTGAGGCACTAGTGGAGAGTGATACGAGACTAGGGTTGTTCACGAGCCGAGCCGAACCGAGCGGAACGGCTCATTTAAAACCGAGCCTCAAATCAATCGAGCATTTTTCGAGCAATAAAAATTTCGAGCGAGCGCCGAGCGAAATTCGAGCGATTTGGACAACCGTGTCGCCCGATTTAAATTTGCTGAGAGAGATAGTGACGATGTTGGGTCTCAAGTTTTTATGTCTTTAAAAATATGCACATTTAATGGCACAATATTTTTCTTATTAATAACAATGTTGTGGCCAACGAGGTGATGATCATATTGTACAAACAATTACGTTGAGAGCAGGAGAAGATCGACTTAGGGTAACCAAAAGATACATTGAGGCGATGAACAAACTATCTTTTATCGGTTTAGGGTTTAACTTTTAGTTTTAATATTAATTTTTTATTGGCGTAAATTTGTATATCGGTAACCAAAATCTAATAGAGTGGTTGTACATATAAAACTATAAATTTAATTTATATTTAAGTATATATGTATGTGTACGTGTGTATATATATAGGTGTGTGTGTATAATGTATAATTTATATTTGTGTATATATTTGTGTGTGTATATACGTGTTTATATATGTATGTGTATAGGTATATATGTATGTATACTAATTAAAAAAAATAATTCGAGCCGAACCGAGCCGAGCGGACCTTTGCTCATGTTTGGCTCGTTTACAAACCGAACCGAGCAGAGCGGCTCGTTTACAACCGAGCGTCAAATCGAACGAGCATTTTCCGAGCAGTTTCCGAACGAGCGTCGAGCGAGCGGCGAGCGACGAGCGATTTGAACAGCCCTATACGAGACCCATGGAAATGAGCTAAACGGGTTTTACAGGTAATTTTACCGTCGTGCCTACATCCTACGGGCGGGTTGGTTACCAGGTTTTCCCTGGAATTTGTGGTGGACGACTCGGGTTACTCTCGGAGTACTCCGTTTGTCCAGTGGGTGCCCCGAGAGTTTTTATATAAAAGTGGAGTGTGAAGTGGAGGCTTGTGTAGGTTTGGGGTTAGAGGAAAAATAAGAGTTTTTTAGAGCATTCACATCCAATCCATCAAATTATACATACATTCCACTAAAAAACAACTCCTATATCAATATATTTCCATTAAAAACAAATACTTTTTCTCTCTCCTTTCAATTAAATAATAGGGTAAATTACTTTTTGAGTCCCTGTGTTTTATGGGTTTTAACTAGTTGAGTTCAAAAGCAAAAAGTTTAATGACCTGAGTCACTATAAGCATTTTCTTTAACCATTTGAGTCCAAATTTCTAACTCCATCCATCAAGTCTGTTAACTACAAGGGCAATTTAGTAATTTACACACAAAGTACAACTCTAATATGCATAAGAGTATAATGAACAAGTTTTTAATGCACAAGAGTAAAATATTATATATTATACTGCACCTTCTCTCTGGAGATCCTACCACCACCACCCTCCACCGTATCACCACCATCCCCACCACTGGACCACCGCTAACAGACATAGCTGAATGAGTACCTGGACCACTTCAGATGGTAGACAATGGGTATGGAAATGCATTGCATTTAATAAGCTTAACCTTTATCACAATCCTCAAATGAATAAAGGATTACAGAAACAAAATTGAAGATTAAAAATTAACACACAACAACTTTTATATTCTTCAACACTTTTCAACTTGTTCTTTTTCTTCAATTTCAATAGTCAACTTTCTTGACTTTTGCACAATAACTTCATGAAAAAAGGCAACTGGTTTTGCAAATACTGGATCACACCCACCGGGTTATGAAACGCAGTGAGTGTCAAGTCAAAATTGAGCGACAAACCTTGTTGTGTCGGAGCGTTGAGAGAGGTGGAGCAGCTTCTTCAATTAGGGCGGCGGATCTGCTTCACCTCCGCCGTGTACGGTTGGTGCTACTTCACCTTCGCCATGTTTCCGTGTACGACGGTTCTGCTTCACCTCCGATCTCCTCTCCGGCATCCTCGTGCCGGAAAATCCTTCGCCGTTCGCCGTTACTAACCATTCAGTCACACAACAGATCGCGTGGATCGTTCTATCGGTTCTGTTACGTCGCCACCGTGATGGAGTCCTACATCACCATCATCTTCACCACCGATCATCTAGAAAGGGTCATCTTCACCACCGATCATCTTCTTCGATCATCTCTCTGTTCGACCCTCACTCTCACTGAATCTCTCTCTAAATTGTTCCTCTCTCTAGATTTGTGAAAGTGTGTGTGGGAAAAAAGAAGTGGAATGGATGGAATGAAAGACCAGAGAATAAGCGTGAAAAAAGACAAAGAGAAAGTGTTTTTTATTTTATTTTTTAAATATAAGGGTATTTTGGCCATTTAACAATATTTAACCAAAAAATTCTAACAGTGTTAGAAATTTGGACTCAAATGGTTAAAGAAAATGCTTATAGGGACTCAGGTCGTTAAACTTTTTGCTTTTGGACTCAACTAGTTAAAACACATAAAACACAGGGACTCAAAAAGTAATTTACCCTAAATAATATTATCATTACATTTTTCTCTCACTTCCACTCACAACCACTTTCAAAATATATTAAAAAATTATAACGGGTGAACGGTGTCCCCCCAAATATACAAATGAACAGTAACATTTATCAGTTTGAAATATGATATGATATGTTGAAATGGAAGTTTTTTAGGTCAGTTTTTTTGGGTTTGAAACCTGGGTTTGATTCTTGAGCCAAACGGGTTTTACCGATAATTTTACCGTCATGTCTATAGGCGGGTGGGTTACCGGGTTTTCCCCGAAATTGGTGGTGGACGACTCGGGTTACTCTCGGAGTACTCCGTTTGTCCAGTGTGTGCTCCGAGAGTGCTCGGTATTGATTTGTTGGTCGTTCAAAAAAAAGAAACTATCGTGTTTTGAGAGGTTTTGATGAAATTATGGGGCTTTGAGAAAACTAACCGAACCAACCAGGTTCGTTGGTTTGTTAGACCAGCCAAAAGGGTTCAGTTTTGAAGGTTTGGCGTTCGTGTTTTTAGCACGGAATCATTCAATTAGATTTTCGAAAGCTCTAGTAAAATGGTATCAAACCCTTTACCTCTGTAGAGTTTAGGCTATGTGTTATGCATTAGCCATTGCCATATGGGGTGTTTTGATTGACTGAAAAATTTAGTTCCACACATATCCACTCCACACCCGTGGCCACACTAAAAGGGTAAGCCCCTCATGGCTTTTCACGATCCACAAAGATGGTGTTCCACGCTCTTTTAGATAAAGGTGGCAGGGGGCGTTAAACCATAATGAATACCTTTAGAGCATCTCCAATAGGGATGAGGTGGACAAGTTCGGGATTTCGACCACCCCTCAAACCCCCAGGGCCCCACCAGCATCGGAGGACACGAGTCCTTGTGAGATGGTCCGTGTGGACGGACTCGTTCGGGCACACACAAACTTTTTTTTAATATATTTTTTATATAAAAGTGGAGTGTGAAGTCGAGGCTCGTGTAGGTTTGGGGTTGGAGGAAAATAAAAGTTTGAGTAAACTTCCGTTTTGCTCCCTGTTGTTTGGTCACTTTAACGGCTTTGTCCCAAACCTTTAAAAATAGTCATTTTCCTCCAATAGTTTGCTACGGTTTTTCCATTTTGCTCCCTGCGGGGAGCAAAATGGAAAAACAGACAATTTGGATGGAGTTAGAGGTGGAGAGCAAAATGGAAAAATCATAGCAAACTATTGGAGGAAAATGACTATTTTTAAAGGTTTGGAGCAAAACCGTTAAAGTGACCAAACCACAGGAAGCAAAACAGAAGTTTAAGTTTTTTAGTTTGAAATCTGATATGATATGCTGAAATGGAAGTATTTGATGATTTGCAATTGATGCCATTGGAGATACTCTTAGATGGGTTTTCGCATTAAGCTAACTTTATGCTCAAGTTATAATTCCACTTTCATGCTTATAGTTTTGGCTCATTGGTGGACCGGTCAACATGATTTGAAGATCTCCAAAAGTGAAATTTTAACATATAAAATCACAAATTGTTCTATTCAATAAAATTATTTTTATTTGAATCAATACAACTTTTTAAAATAATATTTGACATAGTAATTGGTTAAACATAGATAGATTAAGAGTTTTCCATGTAGCCCAACTTTTACAAGTATTTATCTTGATCCAAAACTGTTTTGACCCATTCTTCTAGTTACTGCTTACTTTAACATTAATGACTAGAAGTTCTAATTAAAAAAAAAGTAAAGCAAAAAAAAAATTAGGAGACTGTAAAATAAGTTCACACCGTTTTGGCCAGTCTGGAAGTCTGGTCGACTCAACTAACACAATCGGTTTGGTTTACTGTAAAATTTCGTCAAAACCAACCAAACCAGACCAGACCACAAACACCCTGAAACTATTAATTTTGTCCGCGCCCATGATAAAACATGGAAGGGAAGACATGAATCACATTCCTTTGGAACTTTTAATTTCATTCTTTCAGACAAAACAGGAAACTCTTTTTCATTCACAGTTTGACTTTTTTAGTCAAAATCATTAACTGATAAAGAAATGCATACATTAACCGACACTACATATATGTAACAGATTTACAAACCTATACCTATGAATTCATAGACTGCTTCCTTCTGATCTGCAACATTTGAACATCACTAATTTCTATGCCTATCTCATTCTTCCAGTTTCACAGTAACAGTCAACATAGATAAAGTCAACAGCTTCTAGAAGTCATCACCGGTTGAAGTCTGTTTACTTCCTTGCTTCTGATTATATCTTACATATGCTGGTTTTGTTCTTAAAAAGAGCAGAATACTAGAAGCCAAACCTATGAAAGAAATGAAGCCCCACAATATAAATGTATGGTAATAACATGTTCGTCCAAAACATACCGTTGCTCTTTCATCAAGACGATCCTCATATCTTAACCGACTGATGTGGTCAACATAAATTAGAGATCCAGTATAGCCATATAACAACGATCCTAACGGGATGTTGGTTATGACAATGTTATGATTAATCCCTGAGCTTTCGGAACCAAAAAGCTCGGAAGTGATTGTAACAGCGGTTGAAACTAAGAACCCGGAGCAGATTCCTATCAAACCGGTGGCGATACTTAAAACAGTCAATTTGTCTGAGAGAACTAGCAGAAGAAAAGCAATAGGCATTAGCACGAGTGCAAGTGATAGCCTCCCGGTCCGAGTATTATACATTCCTGCATCACATTATCATTTATAATTAACTATGGGTCAAATGTAATTTCTTAGATATAGAGATTTAGAAGGTTATATGCACTAAAATACAATTTAGCTTTGACCACTTTCCTTGAGTAAAATGCCTTTTTCGTCCATGCGGTTTGACCAGTTTTGCGACTTTGTCCAAAGGTTTGTTTTTCCGCATCTTGCAATTTTCATCCAGTTTGTTAACTACATCCATTTTTCTCCGTTAAGAAAATAAAAGACGAAAATACCCCTGACTTAACGGAAAAAATGGATGGAGTTAACGAGCCAGATGAAAATGACAAGATTTCAAACCTTTTGGATCCAGATGCGGAAAATAAACCTTTGGACGGAAGTCGCAAAACTGGTCAAACCTCAGGGACGAAAATGACCTTTTACTCACTTTCCTTTTTTAAATAATTTTCTTGATTTTACCCATTGACCCGTTAAAGATTAAACATAGCCCAAATCAACACATTTACAAGTATATGGGTCGAAATTTCTAATTCTAAAAGTGTGAAGATTTATAACCACTTTATCTTTGCATAGTTCTATGCTAAAGTACAAGCCCAACATGCCCCAAAATTTCTGTAGCATCAACTAGTTTGTTAATATTAGCCTTATACTTACTTGTATATGTCTGGTGGTAAAAGCAGGCAACCAAATCCGCAGCAGCCGAAAGAAGACGCCCAAAAAACGAGCACGTAGAATAGACGGTAACAAGTGCTTTAGTCTTGGAAATATATCCAAGTGACTGAACAATCTGCCCTAAATTGTTACTGTAAACGAGCCCGATAGTACCCCCACAAAAATACGCTATATAATAAAGCCAAAAATCACATCGAGACACGAGATGTGTAACGCTATGTTCCTCACCAAGCACCTTTAACCGATCAGTTTCAATTATTCTTTCAAAAACACAACCACCACGTGAATTCTTATCAACCACAGGAGTCGAACATTCTTCAGGGAATTCTTCATGATGTTTAAATTCAACCAAACTGTAATCCGGGCCTTTAACGGGTTGTCGTTTGGAATAATAAGCCCGGTGCGCTTTCTTTATAAGATAAACGATGTTTGGGAAGAGTAATGGAAGGACTATCAACAAGACCGACCCGATGAATATATTTTGTGACTTTGGTTCTAGAAAGAAAAGATAGAGGCCCGTAACAGCTGCTAAGATATACATACAGACGAATATATGCGCATCATCTTTGATGACTGTTTCATCTATTTGAAGGTCTTTTTGAGGGCCCGGTTGTTGGAGAATAGGGCCTAAAGCTGCTATGGCTACAATGAAAGGGACAATGGCATTTAGAAGAAGGTAAGACGTGCTTTTATCGTTCGGGCTTAATTTAGTGGCGAGGAGATTGTATAAAGCTGCTGTTACTCCATTGAAACTAACGCTTAAAGATACAGCAAGCGGCCAGTTTTCGGGGAAATTGTTTATGTTTAAGACGAAACAAACTGTGTTGAACCAGGGGATGCTGCCACCTGCTGATAATGATAGAATGAACATCTACAAAGTATGAAGATTGAAGCAGAGTTTAGTACATTTGACCCTTAAAAGTCAAAATAACCCCAAATATAGTCTTAAAGGGAAATATATGACCTTTAAAAGTCAACAATAAAATACCGTAAAATCGGACACACATATACACTTATTTTGACCCTTAAAAAGTCAAAATAACCCTCAAATATCAGTTCTTGAGAGGGAATTTGGCCCTTAAAAGTCAACAATAAAACACCCTAAAATCAAATTAGGACACACATGTACTCTTATATTGACCCATGAAAGTCAAACCCACAAATAACAGTTCTTGAAGGGGAATTTGACCCTAAAAAGTCAATAATTAAAAACCCCCAAATATCAGTTCTTTAGAGATAAGTTGACCCTTAAAAGTCAACAATAAAACACCCTAAAATCAAATTAGGGACACACACATACTCTTATGTTGATCCTTAAAAGTCAAAATAACCCCCAAATAACAGTTTTTGAAGGGGAATTTGACCAATAAAAGTCAACAATAAAAACCCTAAAATAAAATTAGGAACCCACATCCCCAATTTAATTTCACCTTAAACCATCAAACGATAACAAAAAAAAAACCCTAAAATTCAAATTAGGGCTCCAAAATTGAAGGGGTTAAGAAATTGAAATAGAAATACGAACCATGAAATAGGGGACAGAGAATTGTGTCTGAATAATCAACCATTGGAGACCATAACCGAACAAACCAAGGAAAGCAGCCATGAAAAGCACAACCCACGTCGGAAAATACAACATAAGAACCCCGGAGCACCAGCCAAACAACTTACCGATGTCGGAAGCCATTGCAAGGTAAATGAGCTGCACCTGATCAATCCTGAGTGTGGATTTCATTTGGGTTGAATAAGAGGGGAAGTCGAAATTGGTACCGGCGAACGCCTGTATCCATATCGCCGCCACCAACACCAACCATTTCCGCCGTTCTATAGATAGCATCGTGATCCAATTCTCCGGCAATGTATCCGGCGAACAAACACATTGATGAGAGAGAATGGATCGGAATTTTTATTTCTCTAACCACCTTTGCATGGTTTATATGGCTGGTGGATTATGTAAAAGCTTTGGTCACTTTTAGTCCTTATTATTTGGAAAATAACAATATAGTCCATATGGTTATAACTTAGACTTTGTTACTCATAGTTGGATATGGGGGAGGGGAATGAGCATAAGCTTTTTCCTCTATCTAGTAATAGAGAGACTGCCTCCAATGATTGTGCATTATCGCTCCTAAAGGCTCAAATAATAGAGTACCAAAGGAGTAAATGACGAGAAATTATTACATTGATTAAACAAGCGAGATAGGCGGAGCTAGAACTGAACTCAAATGTTCATACGAGTCATCGGGTCAAGCTGATTTACAAAACATAGTTTCATGGCCAACTAAGTTCAAGTATTTAGGATCGTTTGTAGGTAAACTGCATGCCCTGAAGTATTGTGTGACAAGAGATTTTGAGCTAATTTAAAAAAGTTTATAGGGTTGCGGTTAGACCTGCTATGTTATACGAAACAGGTTGTTGGACTATCGAGAAAACATAGGTGTATAAGCTAGAGGTAGCAGAGAGTAGGATATTGAGATGTATGTGTAGGCGCACTAGGTCGGATGTGACAAGAAATGAGGTTTTTAGGGAAAGATTATGGTTGGTAAGTATATCGGATAAGATAAGGGAGAGGAGGTTAAGATGGTTTAGGCATCTCACAAGGAAGTAGGCTACTATTAGAACCAAGAAAACTCTCGCCATGGAGGGGAGGAAGAGTATAGGCAGGCACAAACTTACTTGGGCAAGCTGATTAGGCAAGATTTCCTAGAATTGTATATTTTTTAAAACATGGTCAAGGATAAGAGTTCATGGAATCATAGGATTATAGTTAAGGATTTTTAGAAGGATGATTTTGTTTTAGGTTCATGCATTATGAGCTTAGCTTTTCAATTTATTTAGGTGGCCTTTGCATGTTGTCATTTCTCTATGTGTCTACATGGTATGTTATTTATCCATATCATGTGACAACCCGCACTAAACCAGGTATCCGTACAACTTAATTAATGATTAATTACTACTTGATTACTGTGCTTGTTTGAACTAGCTGATAAACTGCTACCTGCATACTGATACATGCACTTACTTGCATCATACTTTATTTGCGGTCACTACATTAATTACATACTGAACCCTAGTGACAAACTTGATGCACGAAAAGCACAGTAGCACTAAACGGATACACGGCGAACATGCTGATATGACCAGCATCAGGCAGACACTGCCTCTAAGGCCTGTTAAGAGCCTCAAATATTTTGGCTACACTGGTAGTGAGTGTAGGATATAAGGGTTGTGGTACTGCGTCTCTAGGAATAAGATACACTGATTCGGATGTGCCAAAAACGTACTTTAAGTACCAAACACAGCACTTTAATAATTTAACCAGCTTCTAGCTGACTAGTAAAGTGCCAAAATATGGGAAAAATATCGCTAGACACTTTCTACAGTGTCGGGAAAACAAATTGTGTCACTAAAAATGTTAATAACGACACTTTAAAGCGTTACAAAAGGCTTTAACGGATTGCTATCCAACCGAACAACCGGACTTTACCCGGAACATGAAAATATTAGTATTTTCACTATTTTTATTTTTCTGAGCCAGTTAGGGTCTCTGATTACCCTAACACCCGTCATAACACGCTATATATTACTAACGGGGTTAATTACTTAACTAACCTAATTAACCTAACTAAACTTCCTAATTACCTAGTTACAATCGAACTAGACCCCCCCCCCCCCCATCCTAACCGGCCTAACTAAGGGGAAACATGGTTAGTACTTACTTGATTAAAATAATCTACTTTGCCTAATATCTAAGTGACATTAGGACCATTGGTTAATCACACTAAGTTTACCTATAAGTACCATCCTTAACCTACAAGATCTTTCATACTTCACAACAACTTCCTCATCTCTCTCTCTTGCTCCCTAAGTTACGGCCAAACATCCCCTATATCACACATCAATTTCGAGTTTAGTTCTTGCATTTCCATCATCATTCAAGTGTTACGGGTCACATACGAGGAGTCTTGGAGCAAGCGGAACACGAAGGACCTCTACCGTTAGCTTTTATCCACCCACTTTCCGCCAAGATTCTTCCCTAGCCCCGAGCTAGAGGTATATTGTTTAAAACTTGTTCTTGAACATATCTAAAGTGGTTAAAAGGAATTTTGTCGGTTAAACATCGTAAACATACATTTTGATGCATAAAAGTCTAGTAAAAACTATAAAAGTGGTGGTTAATAACACATGTGTTGTGTAAAAGTTGTAGTATTTGGAATTTGTGTTTAACTAGACCCGATCTATGATGTGGTAGCTCGGATCTCCGTTTAACCCGACTTTGTAAGATCTTGGATCTTCACATAAGCTCGTTTTTGACTAAACACAAGGGTTAAAGGTGAAACTCTACCACACAAGATACATGAACTTGTGTAAAAATATTTTACTTGTGTAAAAGTAATTTAACTTGTACAATGGAGTTTAAAACTAGCAGATCTACGTATCTGCAAGTGGTATTTTTGAAGGACCACACATTTAAGAAATCATGTATTTTAAAGAAAGGATCTTACACAAACAAACATGATTTTATAAACCACAAGTGTGTAGACACTTGTGAAATGAAAAGATCCGACAAATAACTATTTTTGGGAAAAATGACTAGAAGTTGTAAAGACGGATTTCTCTAGTCACAAGGTTTTTACGAGATCAAAGTTACTTTATATAAAGATCTACATATATAAAGGGGATTTACACTATAGATTCGGAAAAACTGCAAGTTCATGCGATTATGCGATTTACATACTTGTCGACTAGTTTGATGTGTCAGAAATTGTTTGTTTGAATAAAGAAGTTGTTGAATTGATTTGTTAAAAGAAAATGATACGCTTGAAAGCGTGGCCACCTCCAGTTACAGAGGAAACTCTGGCGAAATTTTCCAAAAACCTAACACTTAGAATTATTTACACAACAAGTGTTAGAACTATTTTTGGACATATTTTCAAAACATAAATTTCGCCAGCACTACATTTTACTAAATATTCGGAGGTGGGGTTTTCACAAAGATTAACGTGATAAACATATTTGTCACAACACTGTTTATGATTATTTTGTGAAATACATAAATATTATTTTAGAGCGAAAATAATATTTACAAGCGTTAATGATTCCAAAACTTTACGAACGCTTCCACAAACATATAAGTTACACCGGTAATTACATTACCACAAGATTGATAAAACGTAACTTACGCACATGTATTGTATCCCCCATCCTTGGGAAGAAGTTTAACTACCAAGTGTATACGGAACATAAACACGAAATAGTTGTCTAACTATTTCCCAAAGACATAAACTGTAAAGCTAAGGCACGGCCGTCCGTCTAATAGAATTAGCACTTGTAGGTCGTTGCACAGCTTACTGTATTGGAGACACTTGGTAGAGACGCGCATTCACTGTGAGTTCATGTCCCCCTTTTCTCTAACTGTTTTCAGTTTACTTAACTGCGGGGGTGAAATACATGTTACTATGATTTACGAGTACTTTACAACGGTATGTTTAACGTAAGGAGGTGTTATACGATCATGTGAGTGGATAGGAACAACATGGGGCCATTAGTCCTCATGGAGGGACCGAGGGACAGGAGCGGTAGATCTATCTGGGTGTAGCGAGCCCAGCCCCCGGCCAAACTAGAAACGGACCGTGGGGTGACTTTGTCCACATACTTTGCCGTGGCGAAATCTGCTAGGTTTGAGTCTCCCTATTTGCACTTCACATATGTCAGTGGCCTTGCAAACCATTGGTGATCACAAGTCCTCTTACACTGCTACATACCACAACTATTTTTATACTCACAAGTGTTTTACATACTCACTTACACATGAACTCGCTCAACATTATTGTTGATTTTTCAACTCACATGTATTTCAGGAAATTAAACGGATCTGGCACGGTATGGAACGTTTTCCGCTGCACTTGTCATAAAGTCATCAGGGTTTAGGGGATGTGTCTCTTTCCTGGACAAGACACAGTCCTTAGACCACGTTTATGTTATGTTATAAGTTGTAATGTCTGCCGAACAAGGTTATGGTTGTATGTTAAAACAATGGTACTGTATGTTGTTTTCAAAACTTAATGGATGACTTGCATGGTTTTTAAATTCATATAGCTTGTTATGGTTAAGCTATGGTATTAAGAAGTCACACCAAAATTAACCACGCTTCCGCAAAGCCAGGGTGTGACAGCTTGGTATCAGAGCTCTGATCATAGCGAACTAGGATTCTTTCTCGAGTCTAGACTATGATCACTAGGACTCTCACGAAAACATTTTTTCTGCATACCACTTAAGTCCAGATCCACAACTTTTTACAAACAAATGTTGAGCACATTTTATTTATTATTCTGGGCTCAGTCTGGGAGGCTGAGGTAGGAGGCTAGTGGGACTAGAAGTGTTGGCTAGTGGGACTAGAAGTGTTGGCTAGTGGGACTAGAAGTGTTGACTAGTGGGACTAGAAGTATTGGCTAGTGGGACTAGAAGTGTTGGCAAGTGGGACTAGAAGTGTTGACTAGTGGGACTAGAAGTGTTGGCTAGTGGGACTAGAAGTGTTGGCTAGTGGGACTAGAAGGGTTGGCTAGTGGGACTAGAAGTGTTGGCTAGTGGGACTAGAAGTGTTGGCTAGTGGGACTAGAAGTGTTGGCTAGTGGGACTAGAAGGATAATTTGAATGTTTACGTGGTGACTACATGTTTATATGACTATATGATTATTATACGTATATGTGTTTGTGTTACAAACGTCATGCTTTCATCAAGTACTAGAAAAATGGACACAACGAATCCCATGGCTATAGTATCAAACGACATAGTTTCATCGAAACACGAGGTGTACATTTCCGATACTACCGACACAGACAACGACGACTTTCAGCCCTCTGTGCGCTGCTTGAAGTCGTAGCAGAGCCTACTAATGGCTATCTTGTTGGGAATTTGCCCCTGCCGCTTATCTCATTGTTGATATGCCCCCGACGTTGTCTCTGAAGACGATGTCGAACTACTAAGAGGAGGACCCACTTGAGGGCGAGGCCCTATTTCTGCTAGTATTAGACTACTGCATGCGGACGCTCCTGTAGGGGAAACTCATGTCCATTCCCCTATCCCAGACTCATTTGAGTTTCTAGCATCCGCATCTTCGCACATACAGGGAATGCAGCACTACTTACACGACGCCGACCCTGATAGGGCATCATTAGCTGCACCGGATCCCGCACACAGTTTTGAGTTTGATCGCGATATTGAGGACAATTCTGTTTTTCCGCCTGGTGTTGATCCAGACCATGACATGAAGTTCATGCACTTAGACCAGCCCTTGGGGGATCCTGTAGCCCTGTCGACCCCTGTGTGTTGATACAGCTGATCTTGAGATGGAGTTTTTGATCCGGAGCCGGCCGTGGCCCCTGAGCCAGGCGCTGCTCCTGACCCCGCATTTGGAGCATGACCCTGATCATGCCAATGCACCTACTATTGCTCCTTGATTGATCATCTGCTTGGACGAGAGAAAATTTGGGGTAACTGTGCAAGACAATTTATTATTACGGGGGCCCACGTAATAACGATTTGTAGTGCACAGGAATCCTGGTGGACTCTGCGGGTCAAGCTAGTGATAACCAATGCAGCAGGAAATAACCTAAACACGAATGACCAAGGCGATGTAGCCTCGAGTTCATTCTATTACAAGCAACAAGCCAAATTGATAAGCCTATGTGAAGGCTCAGGGATTTATTTCCCCACTTATACAGTAAGTATATTTGCGTGTGAAATGGGATGATTACATGATGGCTTACGGTGCTATATATACCCCATAGACAATTGAAACATTGTCCAACCCGCTTCACACTACTTCGACAAAAAGGGAATGTCACCCAGACGTGACACAAGCACCAGTACGTTACCAAGGACAGAAGCCGAGCTGCAAGAACGCATCTCACAGATAAATGCACGACATGAAGCCCTCCACTCTAAGTACAACAAGACATAACGATGGCATTACTGGAGATAACCCTCCAACTGGCTGCACCTATAAACAGTTCCTGAACTGCAAGCCTTTGGACTTTGATGGAACAGGAGGCACCGATGCATTTGTTCGTTGGTCCGAAGAGACCAACTCCATTCTAAGAACGAGTAACTGTTCGCCCCAACAGAGTGTTACCTATATCTCGGGGATATTGCTAAATGGCACACTCTCTTATGGAACCTCTAGGTTCAAACCCTTGGCACAGACGCTGCTTATGCACTGAGCTGGGACGAGCTCAAGGAAGCGATTAAGAAGAAATGTTGTTTTAGGACAGAAATTCAGAAACTTGACGTGGAGTCCTGAAATTTGAGAATGGACGAACCAGAGACTCCTGAACATGTCCAGCGATCGCACGACTTGTCTAGGGTCGTCCCCTACTAAGTCATTGATGTAGTATGATATAATGGTGTACTTGTAAGCTTTACATTGTGGCCTCGAATTGTGGCAATACAATCGCAGTATTCTCATCACATGCGATGTCCAATCAATTGTTTATGTCCTATAACATAAGAGGTTATGTGATTGACTTGTTGATAACATGAGATGTTATGTGTTGATATTGTTGAATGCATACACTTGCTATGACCTAACCTATGTGAAACATCTTTTAGAAGATGCCGCCAAGACGCGAACCAAACATGCCCACTAACGAGGCAGAACTACAACAAATCATTGCCGCTGCCATAGCACAGTATGCAGCATCTCAGCCCGGAACGAGCGGAAGTATTAACCAGGACAACAATAATCCACCACATGGGTGCACATACAAGCAGTTCTTAGACTGCAAGCCCACCAACTTCGATGGCACCGGAGGCGCTATCGCTTTTACTCGTTGGGCCGAGAAGACTGATTCCACCATCCGCATGAGCAAATGTGCGCTCGACCAGCAGGTCACTTACATTTCAGGGCTGTTTCTAGATGGAGCCCTATCCTGGTGGAACCTACAAGTGCAAACACTAGGCGAAGCTGCCGCCTACGCCCTGACTTGGGCCGAATTGAAAGAACTGATGCGCAAAAAGTACTGTTCACGCGCAGAAATTCAAAGGTTGGAGACTGAATTTTGGCACTTAAAGATGGATGGACCAAAGATTGCAGAATACGTCCAGAGGTTTCACGACTTATCTCAAGTGGTTCCCTACATGGTTACGCCAGAATACAAACGAATCGAGCGCTTCATTTGGGGTTTGGCTCCCCAAATAATAAGCATGGTAACCTTCTCCAAACCAGCAACTATCACTGAAGCCATCGATTTGAGCGTGGCTCTCACCGAGGAGGCGGTCCGTCTAAACAAGTTTGATGAAGTCAAGGCAAAGAAGACAGAGACTCACGTTGAGTCCTCAGGAGATAACAAAAGGAAGTTTTCAAACTTCAAACAAGGCGTCAGTATGGCAGTAAAGAAAGGAAAATCAGCTGGCAGTACCAAGAAAGGAAAAGGGTACCAGGGCACCCAGCCCAAATGCAACAACTGCCAACGCCACCATACTGGCCATTGTAACGTGAGGGTTTGTGAATCTTGTGGAAAACCGGGCCACTCAAAGGAATCATGTTGGGCTAGTGCGGGCCGGGGAGGCCAGGGAGGATATATGAATAGAAACGATAATCGTGGTGGTTTGGGAAATCGCCCACAAGGGAATAATCGAGGCTACAATGCAAATCAAGCCGGAACTGCCAATCAAAACAACCCGCCAGTTGGGGATGGTGCGGGAAGTGGAAAAAGATTAGGATGTTTTCATTGCGGTGACGTTGGGCACTTCAAGAAGGATTGCCCGGGATTGAACCAAGCCCGTGGAAGGGTGTTCCAGATCGGTGCACGGGAAGCACGTCAGGATCCCAACGTTGTCACTGGTACGTTCCCTGTAAATCAACGCTATGCATCTGTTCTGTTTGATACTGGTGCCGACTATAGCTTCGTATCACTAGAATTTAAGAATATACTTGGGCTAGCCGCTAATAAGTTAGACATCCCCTACGCAATCGAATTGGCTAATGGAAAGTTGGTAGAGGCCAATGATGTTATCAGAGGCTGTGTGATTGAATTAGGAGAACGTGAGTTTGCTTTGGATCTACTACCAGTCCAATTGGGAAGTTTCGACGTGGTAGTAGGAATGGATTGGTTATCGGGCAATAAAGCTGAGATAGTTTGCCACGAAAAGGTTGTTCGTATTCCAACCGAGGATGGTGAGACCATTGTTGTTCATGGAGAGAAGCGTGAGATGCCGTTGCGGATTATCAGCTGTTTGAAAGCAAGGAAGTGTTTGCAGAAGGGAGGTATTGCTTTTCTGGCGCACATCGTGGACAAGAAGGCTGCTGAGCCAAGGATCGAAGACATCCCTGTCATAAGGGAGTATCCAGAAGTCTTCCCAGGAGACTTACCCGGACTGCCACCTCAGAGGCAAGTGGAGTTTCACATTGACTTAGTTCCAGGCGCAGCGCCTGTAGCTAAGGCACCTTACAGACTTGCGCCGTCTGAGATGCAGGAATTGTCGACACAACTTCAAGAGTTGTTAGACAAGGGTTTTATCCGACCAAGCTTCTCGCCTTGGGGAGCTCCGGTCTTGTTTGTCAAGAAGAAGGACGGAAGTTTCCGCATGTGTATTGACTACAGAGAATTGAACAAGCTGACGATCAAGAACAGGTATCCTCTGCCAAGAATCGACGATCTGTTCGATCAACTTCAAGGTTCAAGCTGTTACTCTAAGATCGATCTTCGATCTGGATACCATCAACTAAGGATACAGGAGGAGAGTATCCCGAAAACAGCCTTCCGAACTCGTTATGGACACTACGAGTTCCTCGTTATGCCATTTGGTTTGACAAACGCGCCTGCGGTATTCATGGATCTAATGAATAGGGTTTGCAAGCCATACCTGGACAAGTTCGTGATTGTATTCATCGACGATATCTTGATTTACTCGAAGACGAAGGCTGCACACGAACAACATCTTAGAACCATACTGGAGCTACTAAAGAAGGAACAGCTGTACGCCAAATTCTCCAAGTGCGAGTTTTGGCTACGCGAAGTCCAGTTTCTTGGGCATGTGGTTAATGGGGATGGAATTCATGTTGATCCCACAAAGATCGAGGCAATCAAAAATTGGGAAACGCCTACAACGCCAACCGAGATTCGACAATTCTTGGGTTTGGCTGGCTACTATCGAAGGTTCATCGAGGATTTCTCGAAAATCGCTCAACCTTTGACGCTCCTCACGCAGAAGGACAAGACGTTTGATTGGGGAATCAAACAGGATGAAGCGTTTCAGATATTAAAGGATAAGCTTTGTAACGCGCCAATCTTAGCTCTACCAGAAGGTACTGATGACTTTGTGGTATACTGCGACGCATCGCATCAAGGATTGGGTTGTGTGTTGATGCAACGTCAAAAGGTCATTGCTTACGCATCACGCCAACTGAAGGTGCACGAAAAGAATTATACCACACACGATTTAGAGCTTGGCGCAGTGGTTTTCGCTTTAAAGATCTGGAGACACTACCTGTATGGTACGAAGTGCACAATCTTCACGGATCACAAAAGCCTACAGCACATATTCAACCAGAAGGAGTTGAATATGAGGCAAAGACGATGGGTTGAATTATTGAACGACTACGACTGCGAGATAAAGTATCACCCAGGGAAGGCGAATGTAGTCGCCGATGCCCTAAGTCGTAAAGAAAGAATCAAGCCCATAAGGGTTAGAGCTTTGGAAATGATTATACGAACCGATCTTTCCTTGCGCATTCGTGCTGCACAAAAGGAAGCTCTCAAGGAGGGAAACCTTGAGGAAGAATATCTCCGTGGAATGGAGAAGCTTTTGGTACCAAACGAGGAAGGAACGCTATGTTTTGAGAAAAGGATTTGGGTTCCTCTGTTTGGTGGATTAAGGAAAGTTATTTTCGACGAAGCGCACAAGTCACGGTACTCTATCCACCCTGGATCGGATAAGATGTATCAAGATCTCAAGGATTACTATTGGTGGCCTAGGATGAAAGGCGACGTTGCTGTCTACGTGAGCAAATGTTTAACTTGCGCGAAGGTTAAGGCGGAATACCAGAAGCCCTCGGGGCTGCTGCAACAACCTGAGATTCCCAAGTGGAAATGGGAACAAATCTCAATGGATTTTGTTACAAAATTACCAAGAACGCCAAGAGGCCACGATATGATTTGGGTGATTGTTGACCGCCTAACAAAATCCGCACACTTTCTGCCAATCAAAGAGAAAGATAGCACGAGCAAACTTGCGGAAATTTACATGAGAGAGATCGTAGCACGTCATGGAGTACCACTCTCGATCATCTCTGATAGAGACGGAAGGTTTGTGTCAAGAATATGGCAATCCTTCCAAGAAGCCTTTGGCTCACAGTTGAATCTGAGCACTGCGTTCCATCCGCAAACTGACGGCCAGAGCGAGCGAACGATACAGACTTTGGAAGACATGCTGAGAGCATGTGTTATGGATTTAGGCGGTAGCTGGGATAAACACTTACCTTTGGTCGAATTTTCATACAACAACAGCTACCACACCAGTATTGGTGTCGCGCCATTTGAGGCCCTATACGGACGCAAGTGCCGATCACCACTATGTTGGTCTGACGCGGGTGATAGGCAGCTTGCTGGTCCCGAGATCGTCCAAGAGACGACAGACAAGATCGCGCAAATTCTTAAACGCATCGAAGCAGCTCGCCACAGACAAAAGGCCTATGCGGATCCAAACCGAAAACATGTGGATTTTCAAGTTGGAGAACTGGTTTTACTGAAGGTATCACCCTGGAAAGGGGTGGCGCGCTTTGGAAAGCGTGGAAAGTTAAATCCACGCTACATTGGTCCCTTTAGAATTCTAGAAAGAATTGGGACGGTAGCATACAAGTTGGACCTACCCGCTGAACTAAATGGCGTTCACGATACATTTCATGTATCCAATCTAAAGAAAAGTCCAACTCAAGTTGACGTTGCCATTCCCATCGACGAGATTCATATTGACGACACGCTCCACTTCGTTGAAGAACCTGTTGAGGTCACAGATTGGAAAGTTAACAAGACCCGCCGGAGCAGTGTCAAACTCGTCAAAGTACGTTGGTATGCCAGACATGGTCCTGAATACACCTGGGAGCGTGAGGACCGGATGAAAGAGACATACCCCCACTTATTTCCTAAGAACCCTGCTTCTACAAGCAGAACTTAAATTTCAGGACGAAATTTATTTAACGGGGGGAGAATGTGACAACCCGCACTAAACCAGGTATCCGTACAACTTAATTAATGATTAATTACTACTTGATTACTGTGCTTGTTTGAACTAGCTGATAAACTGCTACCTGCATACTGATACATGCACTTACTTGCATCATACTTTATTTGCGGTCACTACATTAATTACATACTGAACCCTAGTGACAAACTTGATGCACGAAAAGCACAGTAGCACTAAACGGATACACGGCGAACATGCTGATATGACCAGCATCAGGCAGACACTGCCTCTAAGGCCTGTTAAGAGCCTCAAATATTTTGGCTACACTGGTAGTGAGTGTAGGATATAAGGGTTGTGGTACTGCGTCTCTAGGAATAAGATACACTGATTCGGATGTGCCAAAAACGTACTTTAAGTACCAAACACAGCACTTTAATAATTTAACCAGCTTCTAGCTGACTAGTAAAGTGCCAAAATATGGGAAAAATATCGCTAGACACTTTCTACAGTGTCGGGAAAACAAATTGTGTCACTAAAAATGTTAATAACGACACTTTAAAGCGTTACAAAAGGCTTTAACGGATTGCTATCCAACCGAACAACCGGACTTTACCCGGAACATGAAAATATTAGTATTTTCACTATTTTTATTTTTCTGAGCCAGTTAGGGTCTCTGATTACCCTAACACCCGTCATAACACGCTATATATTACTAACGGGGTTAATTACTTAACTAACCTAATTAACCTAACTAAACTTCCTAATTACCTAGTTACAATCGAACTAGACCCCCCCCCCCCCCATCCTAACCGGCCTAACTAAGGGGAAACATGGTTAGTACTTACTTGATTAAAATAATCTACTTTGCCTAATATCTAAGTGACATTAGGACCATTGGTTAATCACACTAAGTTTACCTATAAGTACCATCCTTAACCTACAAGATCTTTCATACTTCACAACAACTTCCTCATCTCTCTCTCTTGCTCCCTAAGTTACGGCCAAACATCCCCTATATCACACATCAATTTCGAGTTTAGTTCTTGCATTTCCATCATCATTCAAGTGTTACGGGTCACATACGAGGAGTCTTGGAGCAAGCGGAACACGAAGGACCTCTACCGTTAGCTTTTATCCACCCACTTTCCGCCAAGATTCTTCCCTAGCCCCGAGCTAGAGGTATATTGTTTAAAACTTGTTCTTGAACATATCTAAAGTGGTTAAAAGGAATTTTGTCGGTTAAACATCGTAAACATACATTTTGATGCATAAAAGTCTAGTAAAAACTATAAAAGTGGTGGTTAATAACACATGTGTTGTGTAAAAGTTGTAGTATTTGGAATTTGTGTTTAACTAGACCCGATCTATGATGTGGTAGCTCGGATCTCCGTTTAACCCGACTTTGTAAGATCTTGGATCTTCACATAAGCTCGTTTTTGACTAAACACAAGGGTTAAAGGTGAAACTCTACCACACAAGATACATGAACTTGTGTAAAAATATTTTACTTGTGTAAAAGTAATTTAACTTGTACAATGGAGTTTAAAACTAGCAGATCTACGTATCTGCAAGTGGTATTTTTGAAGGACCACACATTTAAGAAATCATGTATTTTAAAGAAAGGATCTTACACAAACAAACATGATTTTATAAACCACAAGTGTGTAGACACTTGTGAAATGAAAAGATCCGACAAATAACTATTTTTGGGGAAAATGACTAGAAGTTGTAAAGACGGATTTCTCTAGTCACAAGGTTTTTACGAGATCAAAGTTACTTTATATAAAGATCTACATATATAAAGGGGATTTACACTATAGATTCGGAAAAACTGCAAGTTCATGCGATTATGCGATTTACATACTTGTCGACTAGTTTGATGTGTCGGAAATTGTTTGTTTGAATAAAGAAGTTGTTGAATTGATTTGTTAAAAGAAAATGATACGCTTGAAAGCGTGGCCACCTCCAGTTACAGAGGAAACTCTGGCGAAATTTTCCAAAAACCTAACACTTAGAATTATTTACACAACAAGTGTTAGAACTATTTTTGGACATATTTTCAAAACATAAATTTCGCCAGCACTACATTTTACTAAATATTCGGAGGTGGGGTTTTCACAAAGATTAACGTGATAAACATATTTGTCACAACACTGTTTATGATTATTTTGTGAAATACATAAATATTATTTTAGAGCGAAAATAATATTTACAAGCGTTAATGATTCCAAAACTTTACGAACGCTTCCACAAACATATAAGTTACACCGGTAATTACATTACCACAAGATTGATAAAACGTAACTTACGCACATGTATTGTATCCCCCATCCTTGGGAAGAAGTTTAACTACCAAGTGTATACGGAACATAAACACGAAATAGTTGTCTAACTATTTCCCAAAGACATAAACTGTAAAGCTAAGGCACGGCCGTCCGTCTAATAGAATTAGCACTTGTAGGTCGTTGCACAGCTTACTGTATTGGAGACACTTGGTAGAGACGCGCATTCACTGTGAGTTCATGTCCCCCTTTTCTCTAACTGTTTTCAGTTTACTTAACTGCGGGGGTGAAATACATGTTACTATGATTTACGAGTACTTTACAACGGTATGTTTAACGTAAGGAGGTGTTATACGATCATGTGAGTGGATAGGAACAACATGGGGCCATTAGTCCTCATGGAGGGACCGAGGGACAGGAGCGGTAGATCTATCTGGGTGTAGCGAGCCCAGCCCCCGGCCAAACTAGAAACGGACCGTGGGGTGACTTTGTCCACATACTTTGCCGTGGCGAAATCTGCTAGGTTTGAGTCTCCCTATTTGCACTTCACATATGTCAGTGGCCTTGCAAACCATTGGTGATCACAAGTCCTCTTACACTGCTACATACCACAACTATTTTTATACTCACAAGTGTTTTACATACTCACTTACACATGAACTCGCTCAACATTATTGTTGATTTTTCAACTCACATGTATTTCAGGAAATTAAACGGATCTGGCACGGTATGGAACGTTTTCCGCTGCACTTGTCATAAAGTCATCAGGGTTTAGGGGATGTGTCTCTTTCCTGGACAAGACACAGTCCTTAGACCACGTTTATGTTATGTTATAAGTTGTAATGTCTGCCGAACAAGGTTATGGTTGTATGTTAAAACAATGGTACTGTATGTTGTTTTCAAAACTTAATGGATGACTTGCATGGTTTTTAAATTCATATAGCTTGTTATGGTTAAGCTATGGTATTAAGAAGTCACACCAAAATTAACCACGCTTCCGCAAAGCCAGGGTGTGACATATCATGCGTTTTTATACTCCATGTTATTCTGTTGTACGGATTTTCAAGTAGCTATGTATGCTTTAATTGACTTTAACGGTTGGATATGGCTTTAGGGTTGGATGGGGAGTGTCTCACTGGAAGAAACATCTATCTCCTTTGGGGTAGAGATAAGGTTTGCTTACATCCCACCCTCCCAACCATGTAGCAGGTTGGCTATGGGTAGGGTTTGACTGGGTATGGTCATGGGCGGCCCTGAAGGTGGGCGGGGAGGACCACCGGCCAGGGCCCGATATTTCGAAGGGCACGTATTTTTTAAAAAACTCCGATATGTATATGTAAAAATAAATAAATTAATAGGGTATACCCATACAAACACCAACATAGGCCCACTTACAAAACTATTTTTATGGTTTAGGTTAGTTATTAGCCCATTGGCATTAAGTTTAGACCTTTAGTGAGCCCAATACCTAATTTCGTTAAGGCCTAAGGGCACATTTTTTTCAAGTTCGAACAGGGTACATGAATTCTCAGGGCCGGCCCTGGGTATGGTTGTTGTTGTACTCCTAAAGGCCCAAATGATGTACTATGATTAGCTATCAGGGTTTTTGTTGTTGGATTAACTCAGAGTTGTTGTTGGCTTAACTTACGGTGGGCAAATTACTCACAAATCGCAACTTGCATGAAAAAAGTGTATTGTATATCAGATCGGCCTAATTCGACTCATATGAACACTTGAGCTCAGTTATATCTGTCTATCTTGCTTGTTTACTTGCCGTATAAATTCTCATCATTTAGTTTCCTTGTATCATTGTAGTTTGGTAATCTATTATTTGATACTAGCTCATTTGAAATTGTTATTAATTTGCTATTTGAGATTTGTATATAAACACATACAAAAGTATCAAAATTAAAGAAAAACGAGTTAGTTTATCGATTCACAAGTTGACTAAAGTTGGAATTTGAGCTAGATTTTTAACTTAAGAGTAAAGATTATGCCTTTATGAGCGGAGCCAACATTAAACAACCTAACCTTGGTGGGGACTACGTAAACAACTATCATGAACAATTTTGTATAACACAATGGCATATTCATCACTGATATCTAATTTATAGAGGATATGAACTAAAGTTCAACCGAGGGGTCTAATCTTCTGATCGGCAAAAGCTCAAATCTAAAGAGTAATCTGCAAAACTAGCAAAACACCATGAAACTCGTTACAAGGAGAGGTGGAGAGGTTCTTCTTGTAACCACCCTCCGACGGGAGAATAAGTATTGTTCTTTCTAGAGAGAGAGAGCAAAGTATAGAGTGAGGGGGTAGATAGTAGGATGAAGGTCCTTAAACCTTTGGAGAAGTGTGGTATTTATAGCCAAGAGGTGGGAGAAAAATGGAGAATGATTGGACGAGGTGTCGTTGTTAAGGAATATCCATTTGGTCCCTTCTGTTGTAGTAATTGGTGTTGGCAGAGGTGGGAGTATGTCCGCGAGCCGTGATTGGCTACACGTCGCTTTCTGGATGTACTTCTTGTCTTGTATGTCCTCAACTATTAGTGGGGGTTAAAGAGAGGTCAATTGGCATATCGCAATTGGCCACACTTCTTTATCGGTTGAACCTTTTGTCCCTTTCACGATGGCACATCGTGGGGATCTCCTGGTACAATGCATGGCGAGTGGTGACTGGATGCAAGTCGCTTTCCCCTTATACTGTCTCCTCTGTGCGGACGTAGTATCGCGCTCGGAAGAATGTCCTACGGGGAATTGTTATAACCAGTTGACTGTTTTTTGGGTTGAATACAAGTATGGTCTCGTGCCAGCGAGAGCTTAGACACCGCCCATAGGAAGTCGAGGACTATATCCCTTCAATCACTTTACAAAGATTATGATAAGCTCGTAAGCATTTAGGCTTTTTTTGGCAATACAACTTAGGGGCTGTTTGGTAGCTTCTTAATGACCATTCAGATGCTACCTCTTAATGGTTTAAAACCATAAGAGGTAACCTCAAGTCTGAATGGTTAAGAGTTAACCTCTGAATGGTAAATCATCACATATCACATTCTTCTACCTTCTCATTGGTAAAATTCTTAATGGTTCCATTAAGAGGTCGCCTCTTAATGACCATTCAGAGGCTACCAAACAGCCCCTTAAATACATGTTAAATTGTGTTAAACCTTAGATGAAGTAACTTTATAAACCTTAGATTTTGTGATTTACAGAGTTCATAAGTTTATAAATGTAAGAAACACTACTTATAAAACTGACGACGAGGATCCCTAGTTGGGCTTCTCGTCTGGGCTCCCTTTTCCCATGACTAATTGGCCCATCATAGTTATACACAAATTGGGTCCACGCCTGACAAAAGGGCTTACATGAAGGGCTGAGCAGAAGACCCAGAAGGAGGCATGGCGCTCCTGTCAGGCCACTGTTCCGGTCAAGGTTCCGGTGACAGCTTCTCACAAGCATTTATGGTCCGTATGACATGAGAGTTTCAGGCGGCGACGTTACTTGGATTTGGGTATCGATCATTTAATGAAGCGATCTCCTTAGATCCCACAAAGGGGACAAAAGTCTGACTCATATCCAGACACTCTCTTCGCCCAGGGGTTTATCCATTGGATCCTAGTACCGGTGGGTCCCGTCTGATAAGCTGATCTCTCCATATAAGCCAAGAAGAAGATCAACAGCAGGTATACAACAAAAACCTTAGAACTAACTACATTAAATGCTATGAAAATATTCTCCGAAGAACATTGAATACTTTCATCACAATCCACACCATTTACTCCGACCAATTCATCGTGTCGGAAGCACCATTGATTATCCCGGCAAGTTTTCTTGTCTCTCACGTCAGAGCTTGGTCACAGTCAAACGCATGGATATTAATTCTGAACTGAGTAAAAAATTTTGGAACATCATCTATATATATAATAAACTTAATACCAATTTAACTTAAACGATTAGTTTTTTAACCCCTAAGTGGTAATATTGTCAATAACATAAAAAACCAGGGCATGCTATGCAATTTCCACCAATCAAAGTGTCTCAAATAGACTTGGTTGAAGGTTTTTACCTATTAAAGGTAGGGGTCCAACTCATGTTTTTCCTTTAAAAGGACAAAAAAAAAAAACCCCTCGGATTTTAGAATCCATCAAATTTTGGCAACGGGTGAGAAGACCCCTCTTGACCCCCTGCCGGAGTTCAAACAAAACTCTCTAGCCGGCTCATTGCAACATGACGGAACTAAAACCTTTACCCGCGCCTCAGATTTTATATTAATCAGGCGAAATGTTTAGAATTAGTATATGTCATACAACAATCAGGAGGGTAAAACACAAGAACACTATAGTAAGCTTCTTTAATCCCATTGAAACATAAATTTCAACCTTCTTTTTAACTTCACCATGAATGGCGGCTTCCCCTCCTGATCCGTCTTCTAAATAGTTTACAAGCCTCGATGCTTAAATCAACTGCAACGGCTAGCGCCATGAAGATAGCTGCATCCTCCACACAGGTCACATGTCTCATTGCAAGTTGAACCATGGGCTTCCCCCTCTTCCCTTCTCCTTGAACCCTACAGCTCATCACGAACCCGCCTGCAGCTGGACTTAGCCCAGCAAAGTCACCGCTGCTTTGTGGGCTCGGGATGTTCGAGTTAGAGGTCGTCTGGCGGTCTGTATCTATAAAAAACTCGCCACCTCTTTCCGCATTTATGAGGATTTCCGACATTAACAGCTCCCCGCCATCTTGCCCGTCGGATAAAAGATGGAAACGGATGAAAATGGAGTCTTTTGTGCCGCCACGTTCACGCCAAGCCTCGAGTTTACCCCATGGAAGCCAGCTTTCGGGTCGGAAAGCATCGGGTCGGACTATTAACCATGAGCCGGGGTTTGACCGCGCGACGTAGTCACAACCGGTTGAAGGGACAAAAGGGGTGGTCATAAATGCTGCAGCCACAGCTGAACCTGACAGATCGTGTATTTTGACTTTCCAACCCTTTCTTTCTCTTCTCTCGGTTTCTTGGTCTAAACCGTCACCTGAAGTTGACCAGTAGTTGTTCAATGGGTCTGCCTGCGGTACCCTGCATAATGCACCGTAGAAGTTCAGGACTTGGATATAAATAGGTGGCAAAACAAGCGGGTTGGACTGTAACGGATCAAATATGGTTCGGATTAAAACTAAGCATTTTTTACAAGCATGTCAAAGCCTATCCTACCCACCAAAACACCTTTTTGTCCAGTTTTTTTTTATATTTGTTAACTAAATGTTACATATGATTAGATAAACTAGAGGTGGCAAGCTGGGGGCTTGGAGTTGTGTTGAAACAGATCATTTTTTGGATACGAGTTGAGTTGGTTTGACCCACAAACACTTTTTTTTAAAATAGTATAATTAATTGATGCATTATAAATGATTGAAAAATATCAATATTTTAACATAAAGCTAAAATGATTTAAGAGGTCGAATAAAAATAGATGTTAAGCATCATTCGACCCATTTGATTTGTTCCAAATTATATAAATATTTTTAGCTTTATATATTTCCCTATGTAATCATCGTGTTTGTTTTTGCCTTCTATGGGTCACAAGTTAATGGGTCAAAATGTGCCCACTATGTAATGCATGATCGAGATAATAAAACGATTTCTTTAAAACAAAGCGATGTAAGAGATTTTAAGCATTTGAATACACGTCATTTGACTTTCGACCTAAACAAGTTTGACCCATCTAATCCCTTTCTTTTTCCACTACTTATCATATCCGACCCGTTTGATACAAAACAAACACAACTCAAATTGACCAACACTCGTACATACTGACAAGAATTATAATGTGTTGAGGCAAGTAACATTACCTATCTTGACTAAACTTGCAGCTGAAAATCGGCTGCTTAATATTCCCTTGAATCTGAACAATCTGAGGACTCAATTTCGTTTCATCTTCAAACTGAAAAACATATCGCGGGTCAGGGTCCAACTTGACCCGTAAGTGAAGCTCAGCAACAGACTTTCGCGTTTCTTGTTTCATCTTCCCGATACCTATCCACCCACTGAAAAGAATCACCGGTTTTCCTTCAGCCCATTCCGGACCCACATCCAATTTAAACGTCCCAACCTGCTGGCGTTTGACCCCAACCCCGCAGTGGGACCCTTTCCGACCCGTGAACACAACAACCTCTAAACATGCTTGAGGAGTATAGAAACACCCCGGTGCAAGTAACGCTTTTAAATCTGACTTTTCGAGATAGAAACTTGAGGCGATGTTGTGAGCGTCTGGTGTGGCTTCGGGTGACGATAAAAGCGGGATTGATGCTATTTGAGCTGGGAAACCGCGAAGACGAATCTCGCATGTACATGGTGATGAAAGAACATGGATTCCGGGCTTTTCTGGATACCGTAATCCCAATGAACCTATTGATAATCTGATAAAAGCTTGGGGATCCATTGATGTCACAGGTAATTCTCCATTGATTTGTTGACAAATTCAAAAGTCAAACCTGTAACAATATAGTAAGATTTCAGTTCCAAGGTTTTTTTTTTTGTTTTTTTTTTTTTTTTTGCAATTTAATTTAACAGGGTGTTTGGTGAAGACATTGTATTGCAAGACTAGTAGTGATCAAATAAGGGGATTACTTCAAGTTCAAGAAACAGTATCTACAATTAGGCATTCACAAGACTTGAAAAGGAAAGTAAGGGGCTGTTTGGCAACATCTGAATCAATAAGTGCTGAATGAATAAGAGGTCTGAATGGGTAAGAGGCTCTGAACCAGTAAGTGCTGAACCAGTAAAGTGCTGTTTGGTTGCACATCTGAATGACCGTGTAAAATGACATTTTTACCCCTTTTAATTAAAAAAACCATTATTAACCTACAACCAGAATCACAAAATGTAGCAATATATGTACTTCAATAAAATCAATCCACAAACACAAATCATAATCTCAAACCCTCACCTAACACACAAAACCAATCCAAATCACACACATTTATACCAATTTCACAAACATATGGCACGTATATACAAACAAATACCTCAACAGAAGCATCGAGATCATCTCTATCAACAGATTCAGAGTTGCTGCCACATGCAATGATTTTGAGGCAATATTCGCCGGATCTTCCCATCTTTGAAGCTGTATATCGAGAAACAGATAGTTGGAAGAGTATTCGTATTCGTGTTCAAATGGTTCGATTTGTTGTTTGGTTGTGCGAGTTTGAAGGATGGTGATGGTTGGGATCTTTTTCCACCTCTGACGAGGAGGGTTTCGGTGACGGCTTCAACAAAATCAGCTGTTAAAATCGAAGAACAAAGATTAGAACATACCTTTTTCCTTTGTAACAAAATCAGCTGTTAAAATTGAAGAACAAAGAAGAGGGGGAGAAAAAGTGGCGTGGTGTTTGTAGGGTATTTGGTGGAAAGTTTTTTGGTCAGACTCCTTTCAATGTATGACTGGGTCAGAGATCAATAAGAGGATGGGTATGTTTTAAGAGGGATAAAACAAACACTCTAACATCTGACTCGGTCAGACATGGGCTATTAAGAGGTTAATAAGATGCAAACAAACAGCCCCTAAGTTAGTAACCCTCTGATCAAGTTTCTTTCTTGAAGTGCAGCCTCATAAACACTAATTAATATACATTAAACACTAACAAACCCTAAGTAAAATGGGAACAAAATCAAACAGCCTTGAACAGAAAGTTGCTTTTTTGCAGAATATGGTCAAAGATTAGCAGACAAACAGACCCACTGACCAATTCAAACATAAATGGTCATAAGCTGCAAATGCAGAATCCACCCTTGACTTCACTTAACAAAAAGGTTTGATTTTTAACTTTCTTACACTACACCTAACAATTAGAAATTTAAAACACATAACAAATTATATATATATATTTTATTTTTTTAAAAGAAGAGAAAAAAAAGACTGAAATTATGGGAAATAGTGATTAAAAAAAGCCCTAAAAAGAGGAATTAACCAAAAAAGTTCTCACCTTTACTATTACAAATTCTTCTGTTTGTCAAAAGACCCAAAAGGCAGCAGCTTTTCAACCTGCAATTTCTCCAATCAACACTCCACAAAACTTCACTCCATATAAACAAACAAACAGTTGGAAGAAGCCCTAGAATCTGGAGTCTTGAAACACACTCTTAGTGTTAAAGATGAATCTTTTATAATGTAAAAAAAATCGATCTTGGAAGATGGGTATGATCAATAATTGAAGTAAACACCAAACCCACCAAGAAAGTCACGCACAGATCACGAGAAACCCATATAAAACTACTATATTTGGGTGTGTAATTTCCAAGTATTTGTATATAGATATAGAAGAAGATATATACAAATATTTGGATACGGATATATGTCTGGATGAATGTATCTGGAATTTTTTTTTTCTTATTTATTTTCTAAAGATTATCACCGAATGAACATGTGAGAGAGAGAAAAAGGGTACGCCTGCTTGCTGAATTATTTTTTTTGAGACGGAGGAAGTGAGAAATTATGAATTTATTAATCTTTTTTGCTGTTTACTAAACATAGCCTTAATAAAATGAGAGAGAAAGAGAAACTTTACATTAAATCACTTAACTTATATTTGTGTCTATTATGGTCCCTTATGTATGTATTCTTTCCACTTACACCCACTAAAAGTTGATGGAAGGTGGGCTTCTTGACTATATTACTAGGTAAATACGGTATGAGACCCAGGTAAATCTTATATTGTTTTCTTGAGAAGAATGATGTAAGGTCACACTTCTAATACCGTTGACGTGGTTTGAGAGTAGTTATTTAGGATGAGATGATAACTTAACAGTAAATGTGTTTGTGAGAAAGTAGTTATAGAATAAGTAGCTCTTTGAAAGTTTTAACTCGGATAATCGAAAACAAACATGTGAACCTTCTTGCAGGTAAGGTAAATAATTAATTGGTATCAGAGTAGGGCTGTAAACGAACCCGAACGTTCAGCGAACAGTTCGTGAACCGTTCGGCGGGAAGTTTGTTTATGTTCGTATCGATAAGCTTAACGAACGAACACGAACAAAAAATTTCGTTCGATAAGCTTAACGAACGAACACGAACAAAGGTCTCGTTCGTTCGACTGCGTTCGTGAACGTTCGGTAATATGTTCGTTCGTATTCGTTCGTTATGTCCGTTCGTGTTCGATTTTTTATGTTTATCTTTCTAAAACTTTTTGATGTTTTATTAATTTTTTACTTTCTCCATATGTATTATTTATCTCTCTCTCTGGCCCTCTCCCTCTTTTGATATCACACTCCTTCATTCAGCTTATCTCCAATCGATTGAACCCAATATTATCCATACTTCAATCTTTAAATGGTTATATTTAACTACTTTCGTTGTGTACAATGTTTAAGATTAACGGTGCCGTTTTTTATTTTCAAAATTATAGTTCATTTGTGTTCGTTTGCGTTCGTGGTTAGTGTTCACGAACTGTTCGCGAACAATCAAAATTCCTTAACGAACGAACACGAACACAAACTTCTGTTCGTCATGTGTTCGCGAACAGTTCACGAACATCCAAATTTCCTTAACGAACGAACACGAACATGGCCTTGTTCGTGTTCGTTCGGTTCGTTTACAGCCCTATATCAGAGCATTCATCTCCATTCCACCATATTTTTACCTTATATTACACTAAAAAACACAACATTTTCCATTCTCTTTTCAATTAAATAATATTTTTATACAATTTATCATTACATTTTCCTCTCCATTCACGACCACTTTCAAATTATTATATTAAAAAGTTACAGGGGTGAACAGTGTTCCGTCAAATATACAGATGAACAGTAACATTTTATCTCTCATCCACTTACAGCCAGTTTTTATACTTTTTTATATTATAAAAACTCCACTCACACAATTTGATGGAATGGATGTGAATGCTGTCAAGGGTTGATGTTACACTAAGACATGAAATAATTTTTTATTTTTTTTTGTAAATGATATATATACTGTAATCGAAGAATTTACATCGAGATAATTGGTAAACGGGCAACAAGTTGCGCCGCTACCCCTTTTTGAATAGCAAAACAACTAATAAACATAATTATTTGTCTTTATCATAAGATTTAGTGTCGTTTCTTTTAAACAACATAGTATGTAAATAAACAGCATAAATAGGCGATTCCAAGCACCCCTTAATAAACAACAGAGTAGAATAACAATCAACATGAATATGAATTATACATTGAATTTTAGTAGTGCTTGTTTGATTTTTTAGATTGTACATCCGTTTGCAGTGTTTTTTTTTTCAGATAAATAGATAATATTATCTAAACATTTTGTGTTTATGTTTATTGTTAAAGTAAAACCAATACTAAAACAACATAGAAGTAAGTTTTACCGAAGATAATACTGTTTGAATTTTAACATTTGTCTATATATAACTAAGGGGCTGTTGGTAGTCTCTGAATG